>BQNB010012022.1:5000-32500 GCA_026074375.1 Tanacetum coccineum
GAACCACAAGTACCTGGCAGAGGACCAAGAAACCACCCCCCCCGACATGCTGTAACAGGTCACAATGGAATTAGTGAAACATGCTTGAATATGAACTAACCCCTTTGGTATTTTAAGTGGTACTCCCCCCCCCCCCCCCCCTTTTACGGGGTGAACCAATACGTTCCACGTGAACCCTTTTTCGGTATAGCTGTGCATATTTTTCTCTCCATAAATTTTGAGATCAAGATATAATGGATATACCATTTTCATGTCAAGAAACAGATTCCTCCTATTTGTATATCAGGTCTCTTATTATCCTTGTCTTTGTTTATGTCTTGGGTTAGAACAAATTACGATAATTCGTCCCCTACGACGTATTAGTCGACACTTTTCACAAATTTTACGAACGGAAGCTCTTATTTTCATATTTGCCACTCCTTACTTTAATTTTGAATCTACGTCTTGAAGAAATAAGTTTTCTTGAAATTTTCAATTTTTAATGGTATTCCACGAAATAAATAGGAAACACCTAATCTTTCGAATCTTTGTTGCGGAGTCGATAAATTAAACGACCTCTGGTTGAATCATACTCGACCCTATTATTCAATTGTTGACTACTATCGCCTGGCAGTATCCGTATAAAACTACGTCGGATCTTTCCTGAAACATAACCTAGAATCATATCTTCATTATCTAAACGAACCCGGAACATACCGTTGGGAAGCGATTCAGTAATTAAACCTTCATGAATCCATTTTTGTTCTTTCATTCCAGGCAAAACCCCCTTGAAGTATTAACTAGTGGAGGAAGAACCCTATTAGACAACCCACTTCTCTTTTGTTTTTCACAAATAAGAAGTTTCATATTCAATTTGGATATTAGAAAGATTACCATATATAACACAAAATTTCTCCCCTATTCTTTCTAGTCGATCCTCTCGGTCTGTCCATTATTCCCCGAGATGTAGAAAGAAATTACAACAACCATCCCACCTAAAAATTCTAGGAATTCTTGATAGTTAGAATAGATTCGTAGACTCCGGCCGACTGATCCGTTTAAAATTTAAAAGATTTCTATAACCTTTTCTATTCCCCTCTATGTTCGAGGGTTAAAACCAAAAAATATATTGTTGTTTTCCTCGATGTTTTCTCACGTTTTCGATAAAAACCCTCCTCGTAAAAGTATTTTCACAATTACTTTCGCTGATATTAGTAGATGCTACTCGAACCAACCTTTTTCAATATCATAATCGGCATTCCCGTATAGAGGTTATTTATGTCAGCAAATATATCACTACCCATGATTAATTTAAAATTATATGGTGCCTCCAAATTTGCAATAATCACTGTATTTTCTTTTTTTTTTTTTTCGTATTTGTTTATGAATATGAATTTTGAAAGGTATATACGTGAGACAAAATCTACTAAATGAATCTTAATCTATTTCTTTTAAATACCCTACTATAACCATTATCGTGGTCTCATTTATAATACCGATCGGATCTAATGAAACTATTTTAAAAATTGAACTGTCTCAATTCTCGGGCAATCGCACCAAAAACTCGAGTTCCTTTTGGATTTCCTTCTTGATCAATCACAACTGCAGCATTGTCATCATATCGTATTATCATACCGTTGTCACGTTTAAGTTCTTTACGAGTACGTACAATTACAGCTCTGACCACTTCTGATCTTTGTAGAGGCATGTTTGGAACTGCGTCTTTATCACGAGCGAACAATAACGTCCACCAATATGACATATCGAAACGAATGCTAGCTCCAATGAATCGAATACACAATCAATTCTCGAGCCCGCTGTTATCTGCTACATACAAATGGTCTGAGGTTGAATCATAATCATTTTTTTTTTATATGTTTTTACAATACAAGGGTCAAAGAAAAAAAGAAATATTATTTGTCCAAAAAAAGAAACCTGCATCTGCTATTTTTAATTAAGGCCTATTTCTTTTTTAGCCCGAAATGATAAATTGAGCTCGTATAGGCATTTTGGACGCTGCTATTGAAATATCCTTCGGGCAATATTTCTGTTACTCCATCCCATTTCATAAAGAATTCGACCATGCTTAACAACAGCTACCAAATATTCGGGAGGGCCTTTACCTGCACCCATACGTGCTTCTGCGGGTCTTACTGTAACTTGTTTATCGGAAATTACGAACCCATATTTTTCCCACCGCGACTTCAATTCGTGTCATTGCCTCGTCGACCTTGCTTCTATTTGCCTAGATGTGATCATCCCAAGCGGGTTCAAGTGCCTGAAGAGCGAATTTTACCAAAACAAATAGTTAATTAGCCTCGATAAGATATTCCCTTCATTCTTCCTCTATGTTGTTTACGAATCTGGTTCTTTTGGGGTTAAAGTTATGGTTTGTTTTGAATTCATCTCTAGCTACAGAACTGACCGTGAGAGTTTCTTACTCATCGCAGCCCTACGCGAATAAAAGATAATTCAAATTAAAGATTTAGAAATCAATTCAGATGATAATATAATTTCGATAGACATGTATTTTTAATAAGTAATCTGCTGACCTATGGATTTCTATTAATCATAGATCAAATCCATTATTAATTAGTATATCTTGTTTTTTATCGTATAGATAATAGAAACTAAATATATTAAATACTATTTTTTCATTATATTTATCATTTTAGAATTGTAGATTTAGAAATAGTTAAAGGATCGTTTCATTTTGAGTTTAACTCTTATTCGTATTGGATTGACCCTAATTTACATCCAAGAAAATAAAGTTTTTCGCGGTCGAATATTTACCCATTCAAATTTCTATTTTCAGTTTCTATCATTAGTTATGCACTTTTCCGAATAGATTAATTGGTTTCTTGGTCGTTCCGCATCCCCCGATCAATGAATCATTCGAAATTCATTACCACTAGAATCTTTTTGAGGTTCACAGAAGGTCCATCGTTTCCCATCCTTCTTACTTAATGGTTAGGTCTGAAAAGTCTACATGAGCATTAAGTTCTGGAGATCAATTATCTTAGTCTTATTGGCTCGAAGCCTTATTTTTGTTCGATGAGTCAGATTCCTGTTAATGATGAAGTCCTTATTGATGCTTTATTACACAATTTTTTATGAGATTGACTCATAGACCTTACATATTGAATTTTTATATCATTCAATATTCTTTTTATTTCTTTTCTTTCATCCTTCCATTTTTCCATACCCTTTCTTTTCTTTTTTATTTCCTATTGAATTGACACAGATTTTAATGATAAAAGTATTTCAGTTGCTACAAACAAATATTAACAATATATCATATCATGACTGGTACTTTGGGATCCGGATAATACAAGGGATGAGTTGGTTATACTATCGAATAGTTTATTTGTTTATACTATGGGCTGGTTACTAACCCTCAAAAAACCAACGAGTCCACACGACAAAGCATAGCAATTTTTATCAAAGATTAATTAAATTTTTTATTAACCCTATAGAATTATAATTGTTTGTTCATTTTTTTATGAAGAAAAATAAAAATAAGAAAAGAAATTCGTCTTTTGTTCCATCGCCGATAGAATGCAAAGTGGAAATAAAGGTTTATTTTATTATTCCCCTCTATAAATATCCAAATTTTGATGACCTAATACCCCATAGATTTGTTCGAACGTAAGGAACAGATAATCAATTTTAGCTCGAATGGTTTGTTAGTGGGAACCCTACCCTCTCTGATCCATTCAAACACGCGCAATTTCGTTCCGTCAATACGATCCTGCAATTTTGCACTTGAATTCCTTTTGTATCTGCTTGTTCAGTTTTAATTCATAGCCTTTTACATTGCATTGCGAAAAGAAACTCTATTTTTTATTGGCCGGCTATACAATTCGCAAGAATATTAGGGTTTCCTAAGGCTTTTCGATTCGTGTGATAGCAATGTTAAGTTTTCTATTTACAGAATTAAATTCTTTTTGTAAATTCATCTGTAATTCTTCGATTCCTCGGGGTCGACTTTCAATTAATATTTTTGGAAATCCCATATAGATTATGATTTGGATCAGGTCGATTCTTTTTTGAATCTCTATACGCGCAATTCCCTCAACGCCAGAGGATGTTTTCATATTTTTTTGTACATAATTCTTGATATAATTTCTTATTTTTTGATCTTCTTGCAGACCCTCAGAATAAATTTTGGTTTGTGCGAACCAAAGGAATGATGACCTTGGTTGACCCGCAAGTCTGAAAACCAATTGGATTTATTTTATGTCCCATGTTCCCCATTAACTATACAATACATATCAGAATACGACATTAGTTGTATCTTTTTTTTTCCATTTTGTTTTTTTTGTGACCACGTAATAGAGTCGGTATCTATATACCACTCTAAGGATATATCTTTCATACATAGTATATGGCAGGGTAAGGTTTTGTGTATGGCAAAACTACGCCCTCGAGCTCGGAGGTATTTCAATCACTTCACGATAGTACCTTCATTTGCTCGGCTTTAACTATGACTAAATTTGCTTCATTCGAACCCATATTGAAAACTAGCATTTGCTGCTGCAAGAATAAACTAATTTGAAAAGGATAACGAGCTCTATAAGGCATGAGTTCTAATATCAATAAGTGTTTCTTTTCGTAGGAACGCCCACGAATTTGATACAATTACTCTCGCGCTTTGTGACAGAACATAATCTTGTGGACGCTAAAGCGTATTACCTTTCTGTTTTCCATAAAGTTCGCCTCCTACTATCAATTCCTACACTAATAATGTAAATTATCTATATATAATATTATAATTTAATTTGATTAAATAATATTTATTTAATTAATATATTAAACAAATTTAACGACGAAGACCTGCTAATAATCGCTTTTTTTGCATGTCCCCTTCATGGAAATTTAAAGTAGGTGCGAATTCTCCCAATTTTGTGTCCTAACCAAACGATCCGTGTATATAAATAGTAAATGTTCCTTTCCATTAGGATTGCAAAAGTATGGCCAAACCATTATGGGTATATATGGTATATGCCCGGGACCAGGTTATTTATTATTTCTTTTTCTTCTTTTGTGTTAAGCTTATTTTATTTTTTTTAATAAATTATTCGCTACAATGGATTTTTTTGTTAGGTTAACGTGTCAACAAGCGTACCTCTATTTTTTTTTGTAAAGACGATGGAAGAAAAATTCTATTTTCTCTCCTATTTCCTACGGCGACGAAGAATCAACTTATCACTATATTTATTCCTTTTTCTAGTTCTTTCCAAGTGCAGATAACCCCAAGGGTTGTGGGTTTTTTTCTACCAATTGGGGCCTTCCTTCACCAACCCCCATATGGATGGTCTACAGGGTTCATAACTACTCCTCTTACTACAGGGCGCATACCGAGCCATAACCTTTAGATCGCTCTAACCCAAACTTTTCTGGTCACGCCCAACATTCCCCCCCACTTGTCCCGGACCTTGCTGAGCATTTTATGGATATCAAACGGACCTCCCCAGAAGGTATTTTAATGTGGCCGAGTCCCTTCTTTTGCAATCAATTTCCGCAACAGGCACCCGCTGCTCTAGCTAATTGTCCACCCTTTCCAAGTGTGATTTCTGATGTTAAGTATGGCCGTGCCTAAGGCATATCGTTAGAAGTTAGATTCTTCTTTTTATCAATCAAAACCCCTTCCAAACTGTAAAAAGCTTCTTCCCCAAGCATACGGCTTTCTGGATGTAGATGTGATATCTAACAGAAGGATCGTATATATCTGGTATAGACGTACACATGGTGATATATACGGTAATCAAAACTGCCGAATCAACTCATGTCTCTGATCTTCTACATCCTAGGTCTTCCCCGGTTCCATCATCTGCTTATGTTCTTCATGTAGCATTCAGGACCAATGACTCATGAAAATTACGTGAACTTCCACAATAAATGGTAACGTAGGAAGACATCTCTATTTTTCCGCCCCGGGAAAAATTCTTTAGAAATACCACTGCTTGACTTTCAATTCGAACTCTGCCATCAAATGAAATGTGAAAATATCCGTCCTCTTCTCTTTGAAAAAGGGGCCGCTTCGGTCTGTCGTTGCTTGAAACAATTTTTGTCTTCTCCATATACTATATCTCTAGAGTCAATAATTTATATGAGAACGTACTGAACTCAATCACTTGCTGCCGTTACTCTTGCCGTTTTTCTGTTGAGGTCTATCCTGTAGAGGTACTCAAAATGATCAGTGATCGATTCTAGGTTTTTCGTCGTAAACCTAATTGGTTAACTACTTCCATTTACGTAAATCAATAGTTTTCAAAAACCGCACCAAAGGTAGGGCATTTCCCATTATTATAGGACTTCTTTACCAAGAAACAATGGTATCTCCAATTATAAGCCCCCCTGGGATGTAACATATATCTCTTCTCACCACCCTATAGTTATGAGACAAATGTCTGCATTTCGATATGGGGTCGTATTCTATGGTATTACGATTCTCACCATATAAGTCTTTTCATTCCGTCGACAATCTATTTTAACGGTAAAGACGCCTTATGACCACTCCCACGCTATGCCCTGCGGTAATGATTCCTCGGGCATTACGACCTTTACCACAATGATGCTGTCCATAGATCAAATTATTTCGGGATGGATTCACTTGACGTCTAACGGTTTCATTGCGTGTGCTCCGGGGTAGAAGTTTTTGTAAAATTTTATGCGCCATGCTATTAAAGTATTTTGATTTAAGTTCTTTTCCTTCTAAGAGGTGGAATAGGAATAACCCTTTGAAGCGTAATTATCATACGTCTGTATGCATTTCTGTCCCATAATGGTTCCCATTCTTCTAGCCTTTCCCCGAATGCGCAAGTACGTATTCCGATCGCGATTACATGACCACCAAAGAAGAGTTCGAGACCCAATGCATTATATTCTGTCCTAGTTGATCCTGATTTCGAATTAGAAAGTATATTGATTTTTTCCCCAATAACCGAAACTTTTGTCTGTAAAACTGCAGTACCTATCCATCCATAAATAGATTTATTCCCTATGAGTTCTAGTCTCAATAAGACTACTAATTCTTACTGTTCATATAGTATGATATGAATATACCACATCAATTCGTTATGTATGGATGATGAGATTTCATTGATACAGAGCTAATTCCAATAGACTTATTGGAGGGTCCCATTGGCGTGCATCCAGTAGGAATTGAACCTACGAATTCGCCAATTATGAGTTGGGTGCTTTAACCATTCAGCCATGGATGCTTAGCGGGTCATAGTGAATGACCAAATTCCAATTCAAATGGAATCTTTCAACTAAAGCAATGAGATGCTTAAATGGAATTCTTTTAGTTCTAATAAATCAGGAGGAATTTAATGACAGGACATGAATTCAAGTCCTGGATTTTAGAATTGAGAGAGATATTGAGAGAGATCAAGAATTCTCACTATTTCTTAGATTCCTGGACCCAATTCAATTCAGTGGGATCTTTCATTCACATTTTTTTCCACCAAGAACGTTTTATAAAACTTTTTGACTCCCCGAATTTGATTTCCTACTTTCACACAATTCACAGGGTTCAACAAGCAACAAGCAATCGATATTTCACGATCAGAGGGTGTAATACTCTTTGGAGTAGCGGTCCTTATATATCGTATTAACAATCGAAATATGGTCGAAAGAAAAAATCTCTATTTGATAGGGCTTCTTCCTATACCTATGAATTCCATTGGACCCAGAAATGATACATTGGAAGAATCCGTTGGTCAACTAATATCAAAGGTTGATTGTTTTCGCTTCTGTATCTTCCAAAGGAAAAAGATCTATGAGAGTTAACTTTCCTGAATCCGAAAGAGAAGTTACTTGGGTTCTCCCAATAACTAAAAAGTGGTAGCATGCCCTGAAACAAACTGGTTCGCGGTGGTGAGGGACTGGAATCGGAAAAAAAGCAATTCTAGATGAAGATATCTAATGAAACCGTCCGCTGGAATTGAGATATTATTCAAAGAGAAAGATCCTCAAATATCTGGAGTTTTTTTTGTAAATATAGGGATGATTCCACAGAACTTAGTTTCGTTCAAGTAAGGGATTCTAGCCAATTGAAAGGATCTTCTGATCAATCCAGAGATCATTTTGATTCCATTAGTAATGAGGATTCGGAATATCACACATTGATCAATCAAGAGAGATTCAACAACTAAAAGAAAGATCGATTCTTTGGGATCCTTCCTTTCTTCAAACGGAAGGAACAGAGATAGAATCAAACCGATTCCCGAAATGCCTTTCTGGATATTCCTCAATGTCCCGGCTATTCACGGAACGCGAAAAGCAGATGATTAATCATCTGCTTCCGGAAGAAATCGAAGAATTTCTTGGGAATCCTACAAGATCCGTTCGTTCTTTTTTCTCTGACAGATGGTCAGAACTTCATCTGGGTTCGAATCCTACTGAGAGGTCCACTAGAGATCAGAAATTGTGAAGAAACAACAAGATCTTTCTTTCTCAGGCGATCGGAAAAATAAAGAAATGTTAATCTATTCAAGATAATTACAGTATTTACAAAATACCGTCTCAATTCTTCTCTTTTCATCAATTCGGGATGTGAGTATGGTTCCGAAAGATGAACCGATATTGGACATTTGCCAAAAGATTTCCATTCTGGAACACGGGGGGGGAGGGGGGGGGGGGGGGGGGGGGGGGGGGGGGGGGGGGGGGGTAAACCATTTTTTTGATTTATTTCATCGTATTCCATACCGTAACAGGGGAGGATACGCGGTTTACCACACGATTTTGAATCAGAAGAGAGATTTCAAGAATTCAGATTTATTCAACGCTATCAATAACGAGCCGGATCGGTGTATCATAAGAGATTTGCCTTTTTCTATTGATTCCTATGATTGGATCCAAAACAATTCCTGAATGGGTATTTCAACTCCAGTATGAATGGAAAACGACATCCTTTATTGGTTCTTACTTTCTAGTGTTTTATGAAGAGAATTAATCATTTTATCGAAGAATCAGAAAAAAAAAAAGGTCCGGATCTCCTGCGGGAATGAATTTGGAAGAGCCAAAACCAAAAATAGTGGTATTTGCTAGCAACACATAATGGAGGCAATCAATCAATATAGATTGATCCAGATCTTGATTCTAAGCCACATAGCCCCATAGTACAGAATAAATGTATTGAATCGATCTTTTTAATGAATAGATCCGATCTCAACCTTCGAAATATGGAATTCAAAGGGATCAAAATAGAAAGGAATACTCTGGACTCATAGAACTCTAATGAAATATACATCAATCCAACATATATCGAATTTGAAAAAAGCAGAAGAATGGTTCGATCCTCTTATTTGTTTTTCTCGAACCGAGAGTATAATGAATCGATCCTGATGCATATAGATACAAATGGACCACTGGGAGCAATAATTTCAGAACATTCGGAACAATTTCGTTTCTGCGCAGAAAGAGCCGTTTTCAAGTAGTGTCCGATCGAGTACGTATTAATCCATATTCGATAGATTGGTCTGAGGTTTATCGACAAATAAAAAGTTTGCTAAGCCCTTTCGTTTCCTTCTTTTTGTCCAGTTGCTTCTTTTTTTTTGTCTAACTCAGCTTCCTTTTTTTGTTTGTACAGTTTCGGGAATATCCCCATTCCATAGGTCCGATCTACATCTATGAATTTGAAAGGTCCGAATGACCACAGTTTTAGAATCATAGGTCTTCAAATCGTTCATTTGAAAAAATTGAAAACCCTTCTTATTGGATGATACCATGGGACTTGCCAAAAATCAAAATTAGTTGATCAATGAGGAACAATATCACCGTGTTTGTTCAATAAGAATACCAAAGTGGAAGATTGACTCATTCCATACAAACTAATTGCAGAAATCCTTTAAAAACCACGGATTCCTATTTATCACAATGGATATTCCACATCCCATATACAATTGGCTGAATCCCGTGAAACAATTCAAGAAGGATTCATTGCGATCTTCTTTTTATAAAGCAAATCAACTTCGATTCTTGATTAATCCACATCACTTCTCGCTTCTATGTAACAAAAAGATTACCCCTTTTTAATGATGGAAGAAGGCCCGTATCAAAATTAATGATTTTGACGTATGGACAATTCCTCAATATCTTGTTCATTCGCAACAAAATATTTTTCTTGTGGCGTCGGTTAAAAAAATAACATGCTTTTTGGGGAGAGATACTATTTCAGCAAATCGAGTCCCACCAAGTGTATCTAACATATTAAGTACCTAAGGCTGTTTCACAAAGTGGTGACGAAACGTATAACGTTGTACAAGATCTTTCCATTTTTCCAATAATCCAATCCACACGTTCGCAGAGCGTAGTTTACTCTATCGCCCGACATTATGGAACACTCTAACAGAGGGACAAATAGTCAAATTTTGAAAGAACTTATTGTCAACCTCATTTCAGATATGAATCTATCTGATTCAGAAGGGAAGAACTTGTATCAGTAATCTTCTCATTTCAATTCAAACATGGGGTTTTGAGTTCAACACTCCATGTTTCTGAAAAATATTACCATCCGAAAAGAGGGAAAAAACGGAGCTTTGTCTAAATAAATGCGTGAAGAAAGGCAGATGGTATAGATCTTCTTCAACGAGAACGAGATATGCTATATTCAACTCTCTCAATGGAATCCTATTCCAAACATATCTGCCTATGTTCCTACTTCGACAGGTACAGATATCTAAAGTTTTTATTTTTAGATACTTTTTCAGACCGTATTGGCCGATGACTAAGCAGCAGCTCAAAAATTTGTATCCATTGTTTTCATGATATATGCATGGATCAGATATATCATGGCGAATTCTTCAGAAAAAATTCTGTCATCCACAATGGAAATCTGATAAGTGAGATTTCGATAGTGTTTTCCATAATCTCTCTGTCCGAAGAAATGAGTCCACGAAATAATGATTCCCACCTTGATATCGACACATCCTGACAAATAGTCGGGAGTTCCTCTATCAATCCTTTTCTTCTTCTTGATGCTGCATATCTCGTTATTGTACACATATTCTCTTTGTTTTCGGGCCTCTAGTGATACAGACAGAGTTCGAAGAAGGTCAAATCTGTGATGATTCCAACATCTATGAATTGGATTGCGAAAACTTCTGGGATAGTATCCTACATCTGAACCGGAATTCTTGTTGGTTTAGGGAGTGTAGAATCTTTTCTAGTTGCTCTGAAACAATTAGGAGATTCCCTAGTGGCAACATGCTATTGGGTGGTGGTCCCGGGTTCAAATCAATACGCTCTAATAAGAAATATTTGAATAGCAAAACTCTCGGATATCATCGATCTCATAAGTATCAATACCAATGCCCTATCACTCGAATCACTTTTTTCGAAAATAGAGACATCTAAGTCATCCAGTAAAGAGATATCTATTCATGATAAGAAAAAGAAAAAACGTGAACGGGACTGGATTGAAGATAAAATAGAATCCTGGGATTCAAAACCTGATTCAATTGATGATGAAAAAAGAGAATTCTTGGTTCAGTTCTCCCACCGAAAAGACAGAAAACAAGATAGATCAAAATTTTATTGAGTCTGACTCATAGTGATCAATTATCAAAGAATGACTCTGGTAAACAAATGATTGAACAAACCGGGAGGCAATTTACTTACGAACTCTTAGTTTGACATTCATAAAAGTAACTAATGAATAATATTCAATACATCCTCTTTACAGAAAAGAAGACGGATATTCCTTGCTCATTATCAGACAATCACTTATCACGGAAACTGCGTGTGGGTAATATTTTCAATTTCCCGAATGCCAATGAAAACCCTTTTGCGCCCGCTTAAGGCCTTATCCCTCGCTAGGGGTATTTAGTGATAGGTTCTATAGGAACTGATCGCTCTAATTGTTCAAATACTACGAAAAACTCCTATACTTCCTTTCATTACGTATTTCTTTCTGAACAAGTTCCTGGATAACAAGTCTCAAGGGTTTTGATGATATTATATTGATGATATTGACGATTATTGATGCTAGTGATGAAATTGATGCTAGTGACGATATTTGATGCTAGTGACGATATCCTTGAATAGGACGGAACTGCTAACTAGCATGAATGCGCTAACTATGGGTATGACGCCTCAAGATGAAGACCAACTTTATATCACTCTTCAATTCGAATTAACAAAAGTAATGTCTCCTTGCATAATATGGATTCCAACATTCATGACCTGGATGTGAATGAGTCAAATTACTTCTTCCCTATGTCTTTAGTGAAACCTCTCTCCAGGGATTAGAAACTAAAAATATTCTTGTTATTGATTTCGACTACATATATCCCAAAAAGTGGGATCCGCACTAATAGCTCCGAATAAATTAAAACGTAGCATTACGATACGAAGGCTTCTTATTCCACAACAACGAAAGCACTTTTTCACTCTTTCATATACTAGGGGATTTCACTTGGAAAATAAAATGTTCCATACTAATGGATTCGGGTCCATAACCATGGGTTCCAATGCACGAGATCTTGTAGCACTTACCAATGAGGCCTATCGATTAGTATTACACAGAAGAAATCAATTATAGATACTAATACAATTAGATTCCGCTTCTCATCGCCAAATTTTTGGGATTTGCGATCCCAGGTAAGATCGGTCCAGGATCATGGGATCCTTTTCTATCAGATAGGAAGGGCTGTAGCACAAAATGTACTTTTAAGTAATTGCCCCATAGATCCTATATCTATCTATATGAAAAAGAAATCATGTAACGAAGTGGATTATTATTTGTACAATTGGTACTTCGAACTTGGAACGAGCATGAAGAAATTAACGATACTTCTTTATCTTTTGAGTGTTCTGTCCCCCGGATCGTCAACTCAAGATCTTTGGTCTCTTGACCCGGACCCCGATGAAAAAAAATGGATCACTCCTTATGGACTCGAACTATGGTTATGACCCGAATCCATTAGTATGGAACATTTTCATTTTCCAAGTGAAATCCCCTTAGTATATGAAAGAGTGAAAAAGTGCTTTCGTTTTGTGGATAAGAAGCCTTTCGTATCTTAACGCACGTATTTAATTTATTCGGACTATTAGAGCGGGATCCACTTTTTGGGGAATATGATCGAAGCAATAACAAGAATATTTTCTAGTTTCCATACCCCTGAGAGCAGGTTCACTAATAGACCTAGGGAGAAGTAAATTTGACCTCATTCACATCCAGATCATGAATGTTTGGAAATCCATATTAATTCAAGGAGACATTGCTTTTGCTAATTCGAATTGAGAGGGTGATATAAAGTTTGTCTTCATCTTCAGGCACATATCCATAGTTAGCGCAATCATGCTATTTACATAGGGGGGGGTGGGGCCGGCTCCATAGCGGGAAGGATGTCGGGGGCTCTGGGGATGCATCATATAGCGGGGTCAATTTGCAGCAAATATCGTCACATCATCAATATTCGTCAATATCAGCAATATCAATATCATCAAAACCTTGAGACTTGTTATCCAGGAACTTGTTCAGAAATACCGTAATGAAAGGAAGATAGGAGTTTTTCGCTAGGTATTTGACCAAATAAGAGCGTCCAGTTCCTATAGAACCTATCACTAAAATACCCCTAGAGAGGGATAAGGCCCCCCCCCCTAAGCGGAGCGAAAAAGGGTTTTCCATGAGACGAAATGAAAACTATTACCCCACACGCATTTGTGGATAAGTGATTGTCTGATAATGACAAGGAATTATCCGTCTTTCTGCTAAAGAGGATGTATTGCAGCCATAATTCATTAGATACTTTTAGGCATGTCATCTAAGTATCGTAAGTAAATTGCTCCCGGTTGTTCAATCATTTGATAACCAGAGTCATTCTTTGATAAATGATCACTATGAGTCAGACTCAATAAAATTTGATCAATCCTTTTTTCTGTCGGTAAGGTGGAGAACTGAACCAAGAATTCTCTTTTTTTCATCACAATAGAATCACTGTTTGCAACCCAGGATTCTAATTTTATCATCAATCCAGTCCCCGTTCACGTTTTTCCTTTTTCTTAACAAACGAATAGATCCTTTACATGTATGACTTAGATGTCTCGTTAATTTCCGAAAAAGTGATTCGATTGATGGGATTTAGGTATGATACTTATGAGATCGATGATATCGATGAGATTTGATATTCAATAATATTTCTCTTTAGAGCGTATGGATTTGACCCCGGGACCACCACCCAATAGCATGTTACGCCACCTAGGGAATCTCCTAATTGTTTCAGAGCAACTAGAAAGAGATTCTTTAACCAGAAAGAATTCGGTTCAGATGTATGGATACCTATCCAAAGTTTTTCGCAACTCAACATAGATGATGGAATCAGCAAAGATTGGACCTTCCGAACTCTGTCTGTAGACTACTAGAGGCCCCAAAACAAAGAGAATATGTGTACAAACGAGATAATGCAGCAACCAGAAGAAGAAAAGGATTGCATAGAGGAACTCCCGAACATTTGGACAGTATGTGTTCGAATATCAACGTGACTCATTATTTCGATGACTCATTTCTTCGGGACAAAGAAGATTATGTGGAAACACTTACACCCCCGAAATCTTCACTTATCAGATTCCATTGTGGAAGACAGAATTTTTTCTGAAGAATTCGCCATGATATATCGATCCATGCATACTAATCCATGAAAAATGGATACAACTTTTGACTGCTGCTTAGTATCGCAAAGGTCCTGAAAAAGTATCTAAAAATAAAAACTTTAGATATCTGTACCCTTCGAAGTAAGGAACCATGGATATATGTTTGAATAGATTCCATTATGAGAGAGTTGAATAAGCACAACCTCGTTTCTCGTGAAAAGTTCTATATACATCTGCCCTTTCTCAACGGCATTTTTCATTAGACAAAGACTCCGTTATTTCCTCTTTTCGGATGGTAAATTATTTTTTTTCAGGAACATGTGAGTTGCATTCAAACCCATTTTTGAATTTGAAAATTGAGATAACTGATACCAGTTCTCCCTTCTGAATACAGATAGATTCCATATCTGAAAGAGGTGAGAAATAAGTTCTTTCAAATTGACTATTTGTCCCTCTGTTAGAGGTGTCCCAGAAATTCGGCGATCGATTAAATAGCACTGCGGAACGAGTGGATTGGATCGACTTGGAAAATGGAAAGATTTGTACAAGTTAATACGTTTCGTTCCACCACTTTGTGGAAAACCTTAGGTATTAAATATGTTAGAAACCTTGACTCGATTGCTGAAAGTAACTCTCCCCCAAAAAGCCATGTTTTTATTTACCGCCGCACAAAGAAATATATTTTGTTTGGCGAATGAACAAGCGATATTGCGGAATTGTCCAAATCGTAAAATCATAATTATGATACGGCCTTTTCCACATAAAAGGGGAATCTTTTTGTACAAATAGAAGCAAAGTGATGTCGGAAATTATTCACAGAATCGAAGTTGATTTGCTTTATAAAAAGACGATCTCATTGAACAATCTAAGAAATGATTTCACGGGATTCAGCCAATTGTATTGATCGTGGAATATCATTGATAAATAGGAATCGAGTTATAAAAGGATTCCCTGCAATAAGTTTCTAGTATGGAATGAGTCAATCATCCACCTTTGGTATCTTAATGAACAATACACGGTGATATTGTTCCTCCATTGAAGATCATAATTTTAGATTTATATTGGCAAGTCCCATGATCATCCTAATAAGAAGGTTTCCAATTTTTTCAAATAACGATTTGAAGACCTATTGATTCTAAAAACTGTGGATCATTCGGACCTTTCAATTCATAGATGTAGATCTCGGACCTATGAATGGGGATATTCCCGAAACTGACAAACAAAAAAGGAAGTGAGTTAGACAAAAAAAGAAGCAACTTGGACAAAAAAAAACGAAGTGGCATAACAAAATCCTATTTTTGTCCGATAACCACAGACCAATCAATCGAATATGGAATTTAATACGTAATCGATCGAACACTACTTGAAAACGGCTCTTCTGCTCAAAACTAAATGTTCCAAATGAGTTCCTGGAAATTATTGCTGCCCCAGTGGACCATTTGGCACTATAAGCATCATGAAACCCGATTCATTAATCTCTCGGTTCGAGAAAAAATAAATAAGAGGATCGAACATCTCTTCTGACTCTTTTTCAAATTGCGATAAATTTTGGTTGATCGATATTTCATTAGAGATCTATGAAATCAGAGTATCCTTTCTATTTGATCCCTTTGAATTCCATATTCCGTAGTTTCGATCGGATCTATCATTAAAAAGACTCGATTCCAACATTCTATGTACCTCTGGGTCCTATTTGGATTTTGAAATCCATATTTCGATCAATCTATATTGATTGGATTGCCTCCATTATGTTGTTGCATAGCAAATACCACTATTTTTTAGGAGTTTTTGGCTCTTCCAAATCATTCCCGGCAGGAAGATCCGGACCTTTTTTTTTCTGATCTTCGATAAAAAAGCTTCATTCTCTTCATAAAAAATTAGGAAATAAAGTAAAGGAAGGGAGACGCCCCCAAACCCGCTGTCGTATTCCCTTCATCAACCTGGAGTAATCAATACCCCATCAAAGAATTGTTATTGGATTCCCAATCCATAGGAATCATTAGAAAAGCAAATCTCTTTATGAAACACCAATCCGGATCGGTTCTTGAAAAGAGTGAATAAATCTGCCATTTCTTGAAATCTCCTCTTCTGAGTCAAAATCGTGGTGTACGCGTATCCTCCCCTGTTCCGGTCCATGGAATAGATAAATAAATCAAAAAATGGATTTTTGTTCAAGAAATGAAATCTTTGGAACTGTCCATATCCGGATCATCTTTCGGAACCAAATCACATCCCGCAATCGATGAAATAGGATGAATGAGACTGTATTTTGTAAATACGAAATTATCTTGAATAGATTAACCATTTCCTTGTATTTTTCCGCTCCCTGAGAAAAGAAAGATCTTGTTGTTTTCTTCAACAATTTCTGATCTCTAGTGACATCATCAGTAGGATCCGAACCCAGATGAAGAGTTCCTGACCGATCTTCAGAGAAAAAAGAACGAACGGATCTTGTAGGATTCCCAAGAAATTCTTCGATTTCTTCCGGAAGCAGATGATTAATCATCTGCTTTTCGCGTTCCGTGAATAGCCGGGACATTGAGGAATATCCAGAAAGGCATTTCGGGAATCGTTTGATTTCTATCGCTGTTCCTTCCGTTTGAAGAAAGGAAGTGATCCCAAAGAATCGATCTTTCTTTTAGTTGTTGAATCTCGTCTATGATTGATCAATGTGTGAGATTCCGAATCTCATTACTAATGGAATCACAATATCTCTGGATTGAACAGAAGATCCTTTCAATTGGCTAGAATCCCTACTTGAACGAAACTAGATCTTGTGGAATCATCCCTATGGAATAACAAAGAAAAACACCAGAAATTTGAATCTTTCTCCTTTGAATAATATCTGCTATTCCAGCGACGGTTCATTAATACTTACAAACTAGAATTGCTCTTTTTTCCGATCCAGTCCCTCCCACCACCGCGGAACCCCAGTTAGATTCAGCATGCTCACTTTTTATTATAGGAGAACCCAAGTACTCTCTTTCGGATTCAGGAAATAAACTCCTCATAGATCTTTTTCCTTTTGGAAATACAGAACCGAAACAATCAAACCTATTGATATTAGAAACCCCAACGGATACTTCCAATGTAATCATTCTGGGTCCAATTGGAATTCATGGGTATAGAAGAAGCCCTATCAAATAGAGATTTTTTCTTTCGAACCAATATTTCGATGGTTAATTACATAATAAGGACCCGCTATCTGCCAAAAGTATTACACCCTTGATCGTTAAATATCGATTGCTTGTTGAACCCTGTGAATTGTGTGAAAGTAGGATACTCCAAATTCGGGAGTCAAAAAGTTTTATAAAACGTTCTTGGTGGAAAAAAATGTGAATGAAAGATCCCACTGAATTGAATTGGGTCCAGGAATCTAAGAAATAGTGAGAATTCTTGATCTCTCTCAATATCTCTCTCAATTCTAAAATCCAGGACTTGAATTCATGTCCTGTCATTAAATTCCCTCCTGATTTACTTGAGAACTAAAAAATCCATTAAGCCACTCATAGCTTTAGTTGAAAGATTCCAATTTTGAATTGAATCTGGTCATTCACTATGACATCCGCTAAGCAACCATGGACTGAATGGATATAAGCACCCACCTCATAATTGGGCGAATGCGTAGGTCTCAATTCCTACTGGATGCACGCCCATGGGACCCTCCAATAACTATTGTAATTAGCACGTATCAATGAAATTCATCATCCATACATAACGAATTGATGTGGTATATTCATATCATACTATATGAACAGTAAGAATTAGTAGTCTTATTGAGACTAGAACTCATAGGGAATCAAATCTATTTATGGATGGAATCAGGTATGCAGTATTTACAGACAAAAGTATTCGGTTATTGGGGAAAAATCAATATACTTCTAATGTCGAATCAGGATCAACTAGGACAGAAATAAAGCATTGGGTCGAACTCTTCTTTGGTGTCAAGGTAATCGCGATGAATAGTCAGCGACTTCGGGGAAAGGCAGAAGAATGGGACCCTTATGGACAGACAAATGCATACAGACGTATGGATTCATTACCTTCAACGGTTATTATTCTTATTCCACCTCATTAAAAGAAAAGAACTTATAAAAAAAATTCCAAAAATACTTATATAGATGGCGATAAATTTATAACAAAACTTTCTACCCCGAGCACACGCCAATGGAACCGTAACAGTCACGTGAAAACCAATCCCACGAAAATAAATTGATCCTAAGGACAGCAACATTGTGGGGTAAAGGTCGTAATGCCAGAAGGAACATTACCGCAGGGCATAGAGGGGGAGGTCAATAAGCGCCCCTCTACCGTTAAAAATAGATTTTCGCCGGAATGAAACAAGACATATATGGTAGACTCGACACCATACATACGACCCAAATCGAAATGCATACATTTGTTCTCAGACACTATAAGGGATGGTGATAAGAGATATATTTACATCCCAGGGGGATATAAATGAGATACCATAGTGTTTCTGGTACAGAAGTTCCTATAAAAATGGGAAATGCCCTACCTTTGAGTGCGGTTTGAACTATTGATTTACGTAATTGGAAGTAACCAATTAGGTTTACGACGAAACCTAGAAATCGATCACTGATCCAATTTGAGTACCTCTACAGGATAGACCTCAACAGAAAACTGAAGAGTAACGGCAGCAAGTGATTGAGTTCAGTAGTTCCTCATATAAAATTATTGACTCTAGAGATATAGTAATATGGAGAAGACAAAATTGTTTCAAGCACCGACAGAACCGGAAGCGCCCCTTCTTTCAAAGAGAGAGGACGATTATTCACAATTTCAATTGAAGGTCAGAGTCCCGAATTGAAAGCTAAGCAGTGGTAATTCTAAAGATTCCCGGGGGAACAATAGAGATGTCTCCCTACGTTTCCCCATACATATGTGGAAGTAATCAACCGTAATTACATAGATGTTCATTCGGTCTTTGAATGCACATGAAAACATAAGCCAGAATGATGGAACGGGACGACCTAAGGATTAGAAGTCATAACATGAGTATGATTCGGCAGATTTTTGATTCCTTATATCCACCCATGTGGTACTTCATTATACCATATATATAAGATCCATCTGTATAGAGATCACCATGCTACATCCAAAAGCCGTATGCTGGAAAAGCATGTACAGTTTGGGAAGGGTTTTGATTGATAACAAAGAAGAATCTACTTCAACCGATATGCCCTTAGGCACGGCCATACATAACATAGAAATCACACTTGGAAAGGGTGGACAATTAGCTAGAGCAGCGGGTGCTGTAGCGAAACTGATTGCAAAAGAAGGGAAATCGGCCACATTAAAATTACCTTCTGGGGAGGTCCGTTTGATATCCAAAAACTGCTCAGCAACAGTCGGACAAGTGGGGAATGTTGGGGTGAACCAGAAAAGTTTGGGTAGAGCCGGATCTAAGCGTTGGCTCGGTAAAGCGCCCTGTATAAAGAGGAGTATTTATGAACCCGTGTAGACCATCCACATGGGGGTGGAGAAGGGAAGGTCCCCAAATTGTAGAAAAAAACCCACAACCCCCTTGGGTTTTATCCTGCACTTGGCAAAAGAACTAGAAAAAGGAATAAAATCAAGATGATAATTTGAATCATCTCGCCGTAGAAAAATAGGAGAGAAAATAGAATTTCATTCTTCGTCTTTACAAAAAAAAATTAGAGGAAACTGTGGACACGTTCCACTAAAAAAAAATCCTTATGTAGGCGAATAATTTATTAAAAAAAAAAATAAGCTTAACACAAAGACTAAAAAGAAAATAATAATAACCTGGTTCCCGGGCATCTACCATGATTACCCATAATGGTTGGCCATACTATTGCAATCCATAATGGAAAGGAACATTTACCTATTTATATAACGGATCGTATGGTAGGACACAAATTGGAGAATCCGCAACCTACATTAAATTTCCGAGGACATGCAAAAAAGCGATAATAAGGGTCTCGTCTTAAATATGTTTATTATATTAATTAATATAATATTATATAATAAAATTAAAGTAATATATATATAGATATTTATCATTGAATTAGTAGGAATTGATTAGTAGGAGGCGAACTTTATGAAAACAGAAGTATACGCTTTAGGTCAACATATATCTATGTCTGCTCACAAAGCGCGAAGAGTAATTGATCAAATTCGTGGGCGTTCCTACGAAGAAACACTTATGATATTAGAACTCATGCCTTATCGAGCATGTTATCCCATTTTCAAATAAGATTTAAATCTGCAGCAGCAAATGCTTAGTTTTCAATATGGGTTTCGAATGAAGCAAATTTATCATTAGTAAAGCCGAAGTAAATGAAGGTACTAATCGTGAAGAGCTTAGAAACCTCGAGCTCGAGGGCGTAGTTTTTTGGGCCACAACCACAAACCAACCTGTCCATATAACAATGTAATGAAAGAATATATCCTTAGGTGGATAAATAGATGTACCGACTCTATACGTTGTCACAAAACACAAAATGGGAAAAAAAAAGATACAGCTATGTCGTATTCTTGATATGTATTAGTAATAGTAATTGGGAAGCATGGGACAAAAAATAAATCCAATTGGATTCAGCCTTTTACAACCCAAGGTCAGTCATTCCCCCTTTGTTCGCACAACCAAAAATTTATTCTGGAGGGTCTGCAAGAAGATCCAAAAAATAAGAAATAATGTATCAAGAATTAAATGTACAAAAAAATATGAAAACATCCTCTGGCGTTGAGGGAATGCGCGAATAGAGATACAAAAAAAAGAATCGACCTGAATCCAAATCATAATCAAATGGGATTTGCCAAAAATATTAATTGAAAGTCGACCCCCGAGAATCGAAGAAGTACAGATGAATTTAACAAAAGAATTTAATTCTGTAAATAGAAAACTTAACATTGCTATCACACGAATCGAAGAAGCCTTACGGAAACCCTAATATCTTGCAGAATTTAAGCGCGTCCCCAATTAAAAAATAGAGTTTCTTTTCCGCAAAGCAATGCAAAAGGCTAAGAAATTAACTGAACCAGCAGATACAAAAGGAATTCAAGTGCAAATTGGCAGGACGTATGACGGAACAGAATTGCGCGTGTTTGAATGGATCAGAGAGGTAGGGTTTCTCACTACAAACCATTCGAGCTAAAATTGATTATTGTTCCTATAACAGTACGAACAATCTATGGGTATATAGGCATCAAAATTTGGAATATTTATAGAAACGGGCAAATAATAAAATAAACCTTTATTTCCTTTGCATTCTAACCGGCGATGGAAAACAAAAAGAGAAATCAATTCTATTTTTATTTTTCACTTCAATACAAAAATGAACCAAACATTATAATACAATAGGGTTTAATAAAAATTAATTAATCTTTTGATAAAATTGCTATGGCTTAGTGTGTGACTCGTTGGTTTTTTAGAGGTTATGTAACCAGCCCCATATAGAAACATAGTAACTATCGAAGTAATACCAACTCATCCTTCGTATTATCCGGATCCAAAGAACCAAGTCAAGATATGAATATTGTTCCATTAATTGTTGTAGCAACTGAAATACTTTTTCATAAAAAATCTGTGTCAATTCAATAGAAATAAAAAAGAGGGTATGGATATAATGGAAGGATGAAAGACAGAAAGAAAAAGAATATGATGATTATAAAAACCCAATATGTAAGGGTCTAATGAGTCATCTCATAAAAAATCTGTGTAATAAAGCATCAATAAGGATTCATCATTAAAAGGATCTGCTCATCGAACAAAAAATAAAGAGCTTCGAGCCAATAAAGACTAAGAATATTGACTCAAGAACTAATAGCTCCATTGTAGAATTCAGACCTAACCATTAAGTAAGAAGGGATGGGAACGATGGAACCTGTGAACTCAAAAGATTCTAGTGAAAATGAATTCGAATGATTCATTGATCGGGATGGCGGAACCGACCAGAAACCAATTAATCTATTCGGAAAAGTTATGAACTAATGATAGAACTGAAATAGAAATTGAAAGAGTAAATATTCGCCCGCGAAAACTTTATTTTCTTGGATTGCTAAATTAGGGTCAATCCAATACGATAAAGAGTAAAACAAAAGAAAGATTCCTTTTAACATTCTAAATCTAAAATCTAAAATAGATAAATATAAGAAAAAATAGTTATTTAATATATTTAGTTTCTATTATCTATACTATACAAACAAGATATACAAATTAATAATGGATTTGATCTAGATTAAATGAAATCCATGAGTCAGCAGATTACTTATTAAATACATGTATATCTAAATTATATTATATCTGAATTGAATTCTAAATCTTTAATTTGAATTTATTTTTATTGCGAGGCGACTGGATGAAGAAGAAACCCTCACGATACAGTGTTCTGTAGAAGAAGGAATTCAAAACAATCCATCAAACTATAACCCCAAAAGAACCAGAGTCCGTAAACACATAAGGAAGAATGAAGGAATAACTATCGAGGTAATACTATTTGTTTTGGTAAATACGCTCTTCAGCACTTGAACCCGCTTGGATTCACATCTAGGCAAATAGAAGCAGGCGACGATCAATGACACGAAATGGCACGTCGCGGTGAAAAATATGGGTTCGTATAATTTCCAATAAACCAGTTACAGTAAAGACCCGCAGAAACACGTATGGGTTTCAGGTAAAGGCTCTCGCCGAATAATTGGGTAGTCTGTTGTAAACCTGGGTCGAATTCTTATGAAATGGGTGGAGTAACAGAAAATAAAGCCCGAAGGGCTATTTCAATAGCAGCGTCGCAAAATGCCTATACGAGCTCAATTTATCATTTCGGGCTAAAAAAGAAATAGGCCTTAATTAAAAATAGCAGATGCAGGTTTCTTTTTTTTGGACAAATAATATTACTTTTTTCTTTGACCCTTGTAATGTAAAAACAGATAAAAAAAAAATGATATTGATTTCAACCTCCAGACCCAAATTTGAATGTACAGATAACAGCGGGGCTCGAGAATTGATGTGGTATACGAATCATAGGAGCTAGCAATCGTCGAATGCTCATATTGTGACGTTATCAGTTGCTGTGCTCAAAGACGCAGTTCCCAAACAAGCCGCTACAAAGGATCAGAATGGTCAGGACTTACTTGTACGTAACTCGTAAAGAACTTAAACGTGACATCGGTAATGAAATACGATATGATGACAATGCTGCAGTTGTGATTGGATCAAGAAGGAAATCAAAAGGAACTCGAGTTTTTGGGCGATTTGCCCCGAGAATTGAGAACATTCAATTTACTAAAATAGTTTCAATTAGGCTCCCGAGGTAAATTTAAAATGAGACCACGATATGGTTAAAGTAGGTATTTAAAAGAAATAGATTTAAGATTCATTTAGTGAATTTTGTATCACTTATATACCTTTCAAAATTCAATTCATATGCAAATACGAAAAAAAAAAAGAAAAACATTTGATTGATATCCAAATTTGAGGCACCAATAATTTTAATAATCATGGGTAGTGATACTATTGCTGACATAATAACCTCTATACGAAATGCCGATATGTATAGAAAAAGCGTGGTTCGAGTAGCATCTACTAATATCAGCGAAAGTATTGTGAAAATACTTTTACGAGAGGGTTTTATCGAAAACGTGAGAAAACATCGAGAAAAACATCAAATAGTTTTTTTGGTTTTAACCCTACGCATAGAAGTATAGGAAAAAGCGCTATAGAAATCTTTTAAATTTAAAACGGATCAGTCGGCCGGGTCTACGAATCTATTCTAACTATCAAAGAATTCCTAGAATTTTAGGTGGGATGGGTGTTGTAATTCTTTCTACATCTCGGGGTATAATGACAGACCGAGAGGCTCGACTAGAAAGAATAGGCGGAGAAATTTTGTGTTATATATGGTAATCTTTCTAATATCCAAATTGAATATGAAACTTCTTATTTGTGAAAAACAAAAGAGAAGTGGGTTGTCTAATAGGGTACTACCTCCACTAGTTTTAAAACTTCAAGGGGGTTTGCCTGGAATGAAAGAACAAAAATGGATTCATGAAGTTTAATTATGAAACCGCTTCCAACGGTAATGTTCCGGGTTCGTTTTAGATAATTGAAGATATGAATTCTAGTTAATGTATTTCAGGAAAGATCCGACGTAAGTTTTATACGGATACTGCCAGCGGATAGAGTCGAAATTGAAGTAAGTGCGGTATGATTCAACCAGAGGTCGTATAATTTATCGACTCCGCAACAAAGATTCGAAAGATTAGGTGTTTCCCTATTTATTTCGTAGGAATACCATTAAAAATTGAAAATTTCAAGAAACTTATTTTCTTCCAAGAAGTAGATTCAAAATTACATAAGAGAGTGGCAAATATAAAATAAGAGCTCCGTTCGTAAAATATTTGTGAAAAGGTCGACTAATACGTCGTAGGGGACGAATTATCGTAATTTGTTCTAACCCAAGACATAAACAAAGACAAGGATAATAAGAGACCTGATATACAAATAGGGAATCTGTTTTGACATGAAATGGATATATCCATATATCTCTGACTCAAATTTATGAGATGATAAAATATGGCAAAAGCTATACCGAAAAAGGGTTCACGTGGACGTATTGGTTCACGTAAGAGTACACGTAAAATACCAAAGGGGGTTATTCATATTCAAGCAAGTTTCAATAATACCATTGTGACTGTTACAGATGTACGGGGGCGGGTGGTTTCTTGGTCCTCTGCCGGTACTTGTGGCTTCCGAGGTACAAGAAGAGGGACGCCATTTGCTGCTCAAACCGCAGCGGCAAATGCTATTCGTGCAGTAGTAGATCAAGGTATGCAACGAGCAGAAGTCATGATTAAAGGTCCCGGTCTCGGAAGAGACGCAGCATTACGAGCCATTCGCAGAAGTGGTATACTATTAACTTTCGTACGGGATGTAACTCCTATGCCACATAATGGCTGTAGACCCCCGAAAAAAAGACGTGTATAGAAAAAAAATGGAAGATATTTCAATAGCAAGAGAAACAAGAGAAATAAATGATTCAATGATCTGATCAAATAAAATAATATTATTATGGTTCGAGAGAAAATAACAGTATCTACTCGGACACTCCAGTGGAAGTGTGTTGAATCAGCAGCAGACAGTAAGCGTCTTTTTTATGGGCGCTTTATTCTGTCTCCGCTTATGAAAGGTCAAGCAGACACAATAGGCATTGCGATGCGAAGAGCTTTGCTTGGAGAAATCGAAGGAACATGTATCACACGCGCAAAATTTGAGAAAATATCACACGAATATTCTACCATAATGGGTATTCAAGAATCGGTACATGAAATTTTAATGAATTTGAAAGAAATCGTATTGAGAAGTAATCTCTATGGAACTTGTGAGGCGTCTATTTGTGTCAGGGGCCCTGGATATGTAACTGCTCAAGATATCATCTTACCGCCTTATGTAGAAATCGTCGATAATACACAACATATAGCTACCTTGACAGAACCCATTGAGTTGGTTATTGGATTACAAATAGAGAAGAATCGCGGATATCTTATAAAAGCGCCAAATACCTTTCAAGATGGAAGTTATCCTAGAGATCCTGTATTCATGCCTGTTCGAAATGCGAATCATAGTATTCATTCTTATGAAAATGGTAACAAAGAGATACTATTTCTCGAAATATGGACAAATGGAAGTTTAACTCCTAAAGAAGCACTTCACGAAGCCTCCCGGAATTTGATTGATTTATTGATTCCCTTTTTACATACCAAAAGATAAAATTTTAAATTAGAGGAACAATCAACAGCATGAATCCCTTTACCCCTTTTACCTTTTTATGATAAATTGGCTAAACTAAAAAAAAATAAAAAAAAAATGGCGTTGAAATCGATTTTTATTGACCAAACAGAATTGCCATTCCCAGGATCTATAATTGCCTCAAAAGACCATATATAAAATACACTTTGGACCTTTTGATTAACCGCCAAGAAGATCCTTATGAAATGGAGCATTTCACATAGAAGATGCAAAACAAATTTTAGGAATTCTAGAAAAATTCCTAATCGATTTACCGAAAATAATTTTAAATCCATTGGATTTTTTTTTCACTTTTTTTTTAGAAAAAGGCCAAAACATAAGTTTGAAATCTTTTAGGAACAATTTAGATATTAGGAATCGGCATAGAAACCATAATTAATGACAATAATTTAATTGAATAGATGTATCTAGGGAGAATGTCACTTTGAAAGCGACGCTCCCTAGATTACATACGTCCATGATATTTTATTTCACAATTGAATCAATTTAAAAAAGACCTAAAGTTAGGGATTTATCAATAGGTAATGTTGCACCAATACCCAACCAAAGGGCCACTGCGGTACCAATCAAAAATACGGTTGTCGCTACTGGACGACGAAATGGATTTTGGAATTTATTAACATTCTCTAAAAAAGGTACCGTTAATAATCCCGCGGGTACTGAAACCATTAAAAGAACACCCAATAATTTGTTAGGTACTGTAACGTAAGTATTTGAAATACCCGGAAAGAAATCCATTCAGTGTAAGATTTTCCAAAGGAGTTGCAAAGTGGATTCTGCCGGTTATCACCAATCATTGAAGGTTCTAGAACCGCAAAGCCTACGTTTACATGCAATATACCTAGAAATTACTACCGAAAAATTATAAAAGATCGTTGGGCCATGCGGGCTCCCCGTAATAATTAAGGATCCATACCTTTAGCCAATTTTAGCCTTAATACAGGATCAATCAAGTCTGGTGTTTGTATTGGAATAGGTGAATTCTATAGATCCATCCCCCCCGAGGAACCGGAACATGATAAATTTTCATCAACCGGCTCGAGCAAGATTAAAAAGAACCAAATTGAACCCATATAACATATATGTCATCTAGACCCCGCCATATAAAACAAAAAAAAAATTTGTACGG
>BQNB010012022.1:37500-72500 GCA_026074375.1 Tanacetum coccineum
AAGATAATAATAAAGGCTTTGTTACGTTTCCACATCAAAGTAAAATATAGTACTTAGTTCTTTTTTCTTTCATTTAATGCCTATTGGTGTTCCAAAAGTACCTTTTCGAAGTCCTGGAGAGGAAGATGCATCTTGGGTTGACATATAGTGCGACTTGTCAGATATATTGGGTCATATGGGATTTTCCCGTTTTCTCCCTAATCGAGATATCCTCTGTTTCGCCCACGAAAGATTATTGAATCATCAAAAATAATAAAAAATTTGGAGCGTGAAGTGCAATTAGATCCATTTTTGGGGGGGATTAGAATGACTATTATCAATTAGAAGAATTTATGGTTGGCTTAGTTGGACTACTACATTGAAGTATCCAGGCTCCGTTTAAAAAAACCAAGTGGTAATATATCTATTTTATATCATAAAGGATTCCTATTTTTAAAGAAATCTTTTTTTTTGTAAGTAGAAGTTATTTCAAACTCTTATGTTAATCAATCGAGTAATATGCATGAAGCCGTCAACTATTTTACGGAATGCGTGAATTGAAAAAAGAAGGAATAACAAAAAGAAGTGGTAATGGGAGCATTTGTACTATATGTCCAAATCAAAATTGGGCGGATCTTTACCCGGAGTAGAGCATAAACCTAAAAAGATTAAAGAGGCCCATTTAAGAACAAGAAAATGACATCGTGATTTGGATTGAATCTCGATGAAACAATCCATCAATGAAAAGTAAATTGGATAAGTTTAATGAATTCTTTTATATATTATACATTATATTATTATTTTATTTTATTATTATAAGGAAAGGAAGACAAACTCATATTTAGTGAAAAATCAAAGAAAATACTTTTATTAGAAGTTAGAAAGAACTTGCTATGAAAAAAGAAAAAGTATTGGAATCTACACATTGATTTTTTTTTGAACCGTATGCGTCAAAAGGCGCCTGTACGGTTTCGAGGGGAAAAAATTTGACCCTAATCAACCGACTTTATCGAGAAAGATTGCTTTTTTTAGGTCAAGAGGTTGATAGTGAGATCTCAAATCAACTTATTGGTCTTATGATATATCTCAGTATCGAGGATGATACCAAAGATCTGTATTTGTTTATAAACTCTCCTGGCGGATGGGTAATACCGGGGGTCGCTCTTTATGATACTATGCAATTTGTGCAACCAGATGTACATACAATATGCATGGGATCAGCCGCTTCAATGGGATCTTTTATCCTGGTAGGAGGAGAAATTACCAAACGTCTAGCATTCCCTCACGCTTGGCGCCAATGAGGCTTTTATTTGAGAGAAAAAAGAAGACTATGCCTTCGCCATATGAAATATGAATATTAAGTAATAATAGCATGGCACTTTGAATTCGATATAAGAAATTCTGTTTTCAAAACATTAGATTATGTATCGAGAGAGTAATATGAGAAAAAGGTATTTCCTATTTTATTATCGGAAGTCCAGTTCAGCGTCACAAACTTTTTTTCACACCAGAGGTCTCTTAACAATATTTATAGTATAGAGCGAAAAAAAAAATATATATTCTTTTTTCCTTAGTTTATTTGATCAAAAAAGCAACTTTGGGATTGCTGAATGACAGACAAATCACAGACAAAAAAATATAATAAATATATAAAGCAACGGAGCCATCATAGTATTTTTGAATTCCTCCGAAAGGAAGGGTGGTAAGTTGATCATTTACCGAGCGGGGTCTAATCGATCCTATTTTTTTGAAGGTAAGGGTCAATTTTATTGTAGAGCCGTATGCAATGCATAATGCCCGTACGGTTGTTCGATTCTATCTTTTTTCTTGTTATTCTTTTATCTTTCTTTTATCTTCCCCTCATCGTGTCAAATAGAGAAACTTTTTATTATCTTATATCATCAGGGTAATGATCCATCAACCTGCTGGTTCTTTTTCTGAAGTAGCAACGGGAGAATTCATCCTGGAAGTGGGAGAACTGCTGAAACTACGTGAAACCCTGACAAGGGTTTATGTACAAAGAACGGGCAAACCTTTATGGGTTGTATCCGAAGACATGGAAAGAGATGTTTTTATGTCAGCAACAGAAGCCCAAGCTTATGGAATTGTTGATCTTGTAGCGGTTGAATGAGAATAGCCTTTATTTCAATTTCACGTCAAGTCGTGATTTAAAATTCACCCTGCCGAGTTTAATATTCTATGATTTTTATTTACTATTGTAATTCATAATCATCCGGTTAGGATTGATCTAAACCAGTCCATTATGTATATGATTCAACATGCCAACGATTAAACAACTTATTAGAAATACAAGACAGCCAATTAGAAATGTCACAAAATCCCCCGCGCTTCGGGGATGCCCTCAGCGTCGAGGAACATGTACTAGGGTGTATGTGCGACTCGTTCAGATCATGAACTAGAACAAAGGAAAGAGGACAATGTTCAAATATCAATGATCAAATAGGATAGAACGGAAAAACAAACTACATTTCCTATCTAAAAATAAGAAAATGGATGATATCCCTTTTATTGTGTATGAAATTTATGGTTTCTATTGGTGTAAAACCACTCACCTCAATTCAAGATGAGAAGCAATTCTCCATTGGTAGCAAATGGTTATCCATTAAGCGGAGGAAATCTTAGTTAACCTAGACGCCTCTTGCAAGAACGGACTAACAGGGTCAGCTACCCAGCCAACTTTCATAATTAAATACCGTTACTGTATAGGTAGAGCTCGTTGTGAAAGACCTATTACTGGATAATTCATGGGTAGAGCCGAAGAATGTGAACTATACAAGTTAGCAATAACATTGATTAAATGAAGTAAAGGCTCCGGTGTATAGAGAAGACCTCACCGTTTAAGAAGTAACCATAGAAACGATGGAATCCACTATTTCTTTATCATTGCTATTTTTTAAGTACAATTTCGTATTTCGAGGTGAAATGCCTAGAAAAAAGAAAAAATCGTGGTTGGGAAGGTTATAGTAGCCAAAGCCATTGGAATTTTTAGTTTATACATTGGAAAAATCCGTTTTGTTATTAATATACTAGGAAAGGGGCAAAAGAATAACTGAAAGAAAGGAAATCTATTAGTTATTCGTTAAAGTTTCATTTATTCAATGACCAGAATTAGACGGGGATATATCGCTCGGAGACGTAGAACAAAAATTCGTTTATTTGCATCAAGCTTTCGGGGGGCTCATTCAAGACTTACTCGAACTATTACTCAACAAAAAATCAGAGCTTTGGTTTCGGCTCATCGGGATAGGGATAAGCAAAAAATAAATTTTCGTCGTTTGTGGATCACTCGAATAAATGCAGCAATTCGTGAAAGGGGGGTATGCTATAGTTATAGTAGATTAATAAATGATCTGTACAAGAGACAGTTGCTTCTTAATCGTAAAATACTTGCACAAATAGCTATATCAAATAGGAATTGTCTTTATATGATTTCCAATGAGATCATAAAAGAAGTGAGTTGGAAGGAATCCACCGGTTAAACGGAGTTGCCCGGAGAATGAACTCCGGGAAGGTCAAATAAAAATGAATAGAATATAATTATAATTAATATATGATAAAATATGATAAAGTAGTCAAAATAAATATGAATCAACACGTCCAATAAAACAAATTTTTTTTTAATCTTTCCCCAGATTTAATTCTTTTTTTTTTTCTTACGACAATACGAGAAATTCAATCCGGGTTCTTGGATTTTCCAACAAAATAATCAAATCCGCATTTGAGTTCGGATGGGGATTTGAATTCAAGTGACGAAAGTGTAAACCTATCTTTTTCGGGCTCTAAGACTAGGAGTTCTAGTGGTCGGCTCGGTTCTTTCAAGCTGTTTCTCATTATTAAGAAAAGGTAACAAAGATAAAATACGAGCTTGTTTTATAGCAATCGTAATTAATCGTTGTTGCTTCAAGGTCAATCTATTCACTCGTCTAGATAAATATTTTTTCCCTGTTCACTTAATAAATCGACTAATTAAACTCATGTTTTTTATAATCAATACGATCCCCGATTGGATCGGGGTAAACGCCTAGCGAAAAGATCGCTTGGATTTAAGAAAAGTTCGCTTGGATTTATCCATGGTTTGGTTAGTTTATTTCTTATCCCTAAAATACTATTTAAGCCATATCTCTAATTAGAATAAATAAATAGGATTTGGTTTGTTTATAATTATCTTTAACTATGTTAAATATATTTTTATAATATATAATGTCCATTTTTCCCTTTCCCTGTAAGATAAGGGCAGGTTGCTCCGTTCGATCTATTTCTTTTATCACCCCGTAATCGTATTTTGTTACAATAATGGACAGAATTTTAGCAACTCCAATCGATTAGGCGTATTGTGCCGGTTCTTTTGAGTAAAGATCCTGGAAATGCCCTTGATTCCTTATTAACACCGTTTCGAACACAAGCGGTACATTCCAAAAGAACCGGTATTCGCACATCTTTACCCTTGGCCATGAACCTCCTTTGGATTTTTCATTTACTCAACTCTTCCTCTTTCAATTCGAAACGAAAAAGAAGAAAGGAAGGGAAAAAAAAAAATAGAATTTGTAACCTTGCTATCCTCTTATGCAAGAATATTCACTACAATCAATTCAATATGGAAATAAATAGAAGGATTCCTAAAACGATATTTCAGTACATATTTCTATAAATATAAGTCTCTTTATAATAACTCTTTCCCGTAGAACCAGAGTTTTTATTCGACTTCCATAGAAATTTAATATTAATTTCATTCCAACCTGAACCCGAGTCTCGCGGCTGTTGAATGCACTTTTATTCTTTCTCTTTCCTCCCTTATTCTAAAAAAGGGAAAAAAGAGAAAAGAAGGGGGCTTCTATTTAATTGTATCTCTAATCTTCTTTATTCCTTCCCGCGTCAATAAGTCAATAACTAGAATGAAAAAAATGGGGAATGTCAACGCAAATCCGGAAAAAACGATTTACTTTCTATCAATAAACTTGCAAAGAACCGAACATAGAGTACTTAGTACCGGTGCCACGGCAAAGATATGTTTTTAGATCTCGCATTGAAAAAACTCCTTCATTTTATTGTAATACATAAGATAATACATATTGAAATGTACAATCATCCAGTAAATAATATTTACTTTTTGTTAAATACAGAAAAAACGTCCCTTTCTTCCCCAATATTCCCCAAAAAGACTCTAGGGGTTCCGTTCCATATTTCTATATAGATAGAAGTATTTTACTATTATTATATGTTAAATGAGACCAAAAAGACGAAAAGGACATAAAAATTCTAGATTTTAATAGAGGCGATAATGATGTGGAAAACAAGACAGGAATTCTCTACAATGACACTGTAGACCAATGGAAGGGATGTAGCGCAGCTTGGTAGCGCGTTTGTTTTGGGTACAAAATGTCACGGGTTCAAATCCTGTCATCCCTACCTATTACTGCTCCTTTGAGCAATAACGAGGGATTTTTTGAGATCAATTTCACATTGGACATATCATGGGAGAATTCTTTCATTCTTTTGAATACTTTCAATCTTTTGATACTAATTGTATGCATACAAGAATGTATTGGGGCCAATCTTTTTCCTTTACAGTCTTATCTTTTATGAGAAGAAAGCGCTCTTAAGTTCAGTTTCGGTAGAACGTGGGTCTCCAAACCCGATGTCCGTAAGGGTTCAAATCCTACAGACGTGATTTCGGAGTCCTTCTTCGATTGAATTCGACTGAAACACTAACTGGAACAGCAATCTTAATTTGACCTCCTGGATATTAAAGAAAGGAGGAGGTCAATCAAAAAAAGAGATGTTAATTAATCAAAGGTCCAACTGATCGCGTTAACACCTTAATTACTCACTCCTTTGGCCTTCTTTCTAAAAATAGTTTTCTTGTTTTTCATTTCCTAAAAGTAAATTATTTGTATTTTCTCCAAGATTGTTTGTCAAAAAAATAACAATAATAATAATAATAATTTCATGCTGTTGCAAGCTCTAAAGATTTTTTTAAATATGTCATATATATTCAAACAACTATTTAATATAAACGAGATTTGCAACTTGCACTCCGCTACAGAGCATGAAGGGTTAACTCTAAAACGCACTTAAAACCTCAGAGACTATTTTCGTAAATTGACGATGGCTGAGGTTATAGTTAAAGCCGCTAGTAGAAAACCGAAATAACTAGTTATGGTAGGCATCAAGAAGCTAAATGAAATATGTTCTTTTTATACATATGTTTATAAAAAAGCACTTACATGAGTTTTCTTTTTTTGCAAAATAGGAGATAAAAAAATACCAATTGAAAGTTTTTGATTCATCTATCATTATAGACAGCACTAACAAGGATAAAGTCACAACTGTATAAAAAGAAATGGATTCATCATCTATAGCATCTACCCATAGCATGTTTGCAATCAGCAAATGCATTCTTGGATCATTTTTCAACTCAACTTATAAACGAATAATAAGAACTGGATCGTGTAATTTCATTTTAAAATGAAATTCTTTTCGAATGATAATGATTATGAAAAAAAATTAGAAATTTTCCCTCTTTTTTTTATCTTTTTTGTATCGAGTCTATTTTTTATTTTAGAGCGAACAGTAATCTTATAAAACTTTTACTTTTATTTTAACTAATTCATTCCGTTGCAAAGTTAGTCCTTAAAGACTAACTTTGCAATGCACTAATAACCTCAGGGACTATTTGCGGACATTCAAGTTCTTTTATTTTATTTCATCAAAAAACATGTACATCACAAATTTCAAGCGCATACTCCTCTTTAATTAAGGGGGTGTTTGGCTAAGCTTATATGATGGGCTTATGAGCTTATTAGCTTATATATATCATATAAGCCCAAACTAAGTGTTTGGCTAAGCTTATATAAGTGGGCTTATGAGCTTATATAAGGACGTTTTGATAAGCCACAAAAGTGTGACCTTTTTAAGTGGATTGGGCTTATATAACATGTTACATTATAAATTACAAATTTACCATCAATTATACTTAATCTAACATTAATATTTTTCAACCCATGTCTCTTATAGTCATTTACCACTTTAAAATAAACCAAATATTTGAAGTTATAAACTTACTAAATATAAGCTAATCCAAACACTCAATGTGGGCTTATAAGCTTACGATATATAAGCCATAAGCCGCTTATGTTATATAACATAAGCCTAAGCTTAACCAAACACCCCCTAAGTATAGTAATTTAAAGGGTAAAAGCCATAAATTACCAACGTACTTTTCAAAATTTCCCGACTTGAACCCTTTACTTTTTTATTAACACTGAAACCAACGTACTTTCAAATTTTTAACCGACTAACCAAACGTTTGTACTGTTAGTTACCATATGGTAACGTTAGTCCATTTAGCTAACGATCGTTTGGCATCGTTAGTCCTTTAACAATAATTTTCTTTATATGAACTTTTACGTTTTCGCCCGTTTTTTGCGATTCCGTCCGGTTTCTTACACTTTTGTACATTTTCTTACGTTTTCGTCCGTTTTTTTTACGATTTCGTCTGTTTTTACGTTTTCGTCCATTTTTTTACATTTTCTTCCGATATTTTACGTTTTCGTTCTTTTTTTACGTTTTTGTATGCTTTTTTATGTTTTCGTACGATTTCAACCGTGTTCGTACGATTTCGTATGTATTTTACGTTTTCTTCTGTTATTTTACGTTTTCGTACGATTTAAAAAAACGAACGAAGATTTAAAAAAAACGTTCTAAAGCATAAAGAACAAAGGTAAAAAACGGTTTCGCACGTTTTGTTCTTTTACGTTTTGTTCTTTTACGCTTTCGCACGTTTTTTTTAAATCTTCGTTCGGTTTTTTAAATCATACGAAAACGTAAAATAACATACGAAAACGTAAAAAACGTAATATACAGACGAAATCGTACGAACACTGTTGAAATCGTACAGAAACGTAAAAAACAGACGAGAACGTAAAAAACGGACAGAAAACGTAAAAGATCGGAAGAAAACGTAAAAACAGACGAAATTTTAAAAAACCAGACGAAAACGTAAAAAAACAAAAGAAGACGTAAAAACGTGCGAAAGCTGAACCGCCGAAACAAACACCCTTTTTGTGGTGTTTCTATTAAACCACCACGCAACCAAATACTCCCTTGGCTGTTAAACCCAACCGAACCCACCCTTTGGCTGTTTAAATAAACCACACGCACCCTTCTTGTCGGGTCTATTATAAACCCTAACCCGAACGCACTCTTATGTGGTGGTGGGTGGTGCGGTGGCAGGGGGTAGCTGTGGTGTCGTGAAGATGGTGGTGTGGAGGTGGTGTTGATGGTGTGATGGCAGTGGTGGTGTGACGTGGTGATTTTGATGATGTTGTGGTGATGGGGTGGCGCGTGACGGCGTGTGTTATTGGGGATCGGGTAGATCGGATGGTGAGGAGTATCTTTGGTCTTCGTCGGAAAAGTCGCCGGAAAACTTTTTCGGCGGCCGGCGGCGGTGGTCGAGTGATGGCCGGAAAATATGGTTGGGAGGGAGAAGAGTTGTAATTGTGTGTGTGTATATTTGAGAGATGGAATGAATAAAATAAAACTTAAGTTTTTATAATTTATATTAAACTTTCTTAACTTAATTGTAATATGTTTAAAAGGTGGAGGTTTATTGTGTAACTTTTTTTAATAAAGTTTGTTTTCTATGGTTCGGGACTCTTTTGAGAGACTTAACGGACGTTCAAATCTCGGAATTGCGCCATTGTTTTCTAAATCATTTTTCCGATAAAATTGTAAGTAGTTATTTGATTTTTATTTCATAAAAATTCCTTTTCATATCATTTTTTAAAATATTAGTTATTTATTTAGTGAATCGGTTACGTCTTTCTCGAATTAAAATATGGATTTAAACTCGAATATTGCGTTTTCATAACAACGCTTAAATAATTAAAATATTAAATAATTTTATTTAATATTTTTATTAAATAAATAGCGATAATTAAAAATAATAAATTTAATTATTTTTGTGTGTCGGTATCCGTTGTGTGCAGTTTTCAAAACTTTGCGGGGCTGTTTTATTAGCGGGGGGGGGGGGGGGGGGGAGAGTGGCCACCTCTTCTGCTTGTTGCAAAGTCTCGGTGTAAAACAAGCAGAACGAGGGCTAAAACAGTCGCCGCAATGTTGTGAAAACTGCACACAAAGTGGTACCGACACTCATAAATATTTAACTTTATATTTTTTATTATCATATTTATTTAATTAAAAAATATTAAATAAATTATTTATATATTACTTATTTAAGCGTTTTTGAAATACGCGAATATTCGAGTTGAATTCCATTTTTATTCTGAACAAGACGTAACCAGTTCACTAAATAAATAACGAATATTTTATAAATGATATGAAAAGAATTTTATGAAATAATATCAAATAACTACTCATTTTTATCGGAAAAATGATTTAGAAAACAATGGCGCAAGTTTCGAGATTTGAATCGTCCGTTAAGTCGCTCAAAAGAGTCCCGAACCGATCAGTTTAAAAATTTATTAAAAAGTTACCACAAATAAACCCTCAAATTCTTAAACATATTACAATTAGTTTAAAAGTTTTATATAAATATAAAACTTATTTTTATTTTTATTCATTCCATCTCTCAAATATACACACACACACAATTATAACTCTTCTCCCTCCCCACATATTTTCGGCCATCACTCGACCTACCGACCGCAGGCCGCCGGAAAAATAGTTTTCCGTGCGGACTTTTCCGTCGTAGATCAAATATAATCCTCACCATCGGATCTACCGAATCCCCAATAACCACGCCCTTCACGCGCCACCCCATCACCACAACATCATCAAATCACCACGTAACAGACATGCCGATCACACCACTCAACACCTCATCCACACCACCATCCATTCACGACACCACAGCTACCACACATGCACTCCGCATCCCACCACACCACCACATAAGAGTTGCCGTTCGGCGTGAGGGTTTAAAATAGACCCAACAAGAAGGGTGCGTGTGGTTTATTTAAACAGCCAAAGGGTGGGTTCGGTTGGGTTTAACAGCCAAGGGAGTATTTGGTTGCGTGGTGGTTTAATAGAAACACCACAAAAAGGGTGTTTGTTTCGGCGGTTCAGCAGCTATGCTGCGTTGGTTTTGCTCGGCACCACGAAGGATGCGTCCGGTTGTTCTCGTTCCAGCTAGGGGTGTCTGTTTGGTTTCATTTTCACAGATTAAGGCGCGTTTGGTTTTTCTTCGGGCGAAATAAGCGCCAATAGAGGGTGGATCGATTGATCGGGTGCTTGTATCAATAAGGTAGTGAGCTCACTGTCGTGGGGGTTAGCAGGCTAGCTTGCGTTTGGCTGTCTTAACAGCCTAGGGTGCGTCTTGGTTCTGTTTTGCACAAGCAGGGTGCGTCCGGTTTTGAGTTAGCGAAAAGGGGGTGTTCGTTGGTTGTTGCTGTCACCGAGACCACCACCATAAGGTGGTGGTTCAGTCAGGTCTGCTGCCGCCACAGCCGCACCATGGCGGTGCCGGCTTGTGGTGGTTTTGAGTTTGGGTGTGGTTTATCAAAGATTTTGGGTGCGTTTTGAGTTTTAAAAACTAGAATTAGGCGTATTTGGTTTAGCCCACTGACAGGGGGGTTTTCTAGGTTAACAAATCTTGCCAAGTGGGTGCGTTTTGGTGTTGAGGGTTAACAGGTGGGGGTGGAGTTTTGGTTTATTAATGAAAACGCCAAAGGGTGCGTCCTTGGTTTAGCTCAGGATCACGCGGAGGGGAACAACGAGGGTTCGTTTGAGTATTTAATCTTAACTAATAAAAAATATACCAAAATTTATATAAATGTTATAATCCGGACCGGTAGGTTATTCGGTTAAATAAATGTGAAAATTTTTATTTTTCGGATAACATCTCTATATTATGACTGCGGTAGGAATTTAAAATACTATGATTCGTACGAAGTTACAATATTGGAATAATGTTTATTAAATGAGAATTAATAAACACCCTTTAGACAATGTTAAAATGATTTTTATTTAAATTAAATTAGGAAAGTGGATTTGCAACAAAGTCGTTCGATTTGGGATACGTTACTATAAACAGAAAGGTCATGGCTATAAATTTATAAGATTTCAATATTTTAGTTATGTTTTACTGAACTTGCTATTGTTTTAGAAACAGTCAAAAGGGAGGACTCCAAGATTATATTTTTAAAAGATAGTTTACATTAACTTGTATTAGAAAATAACCCGACCATAATGAACTGAAAAACTATACTTTTAAATGAGACGAAACTGTTTGGTACGGCAATACCAATCGAGAAACGAAATATATTTTACAAATAGTTATTTATATTTTATATGATTTCATAAACTATTACAAACATCGGTTGTATAATTAATAACGTTGAGACGTGTCTACTTTTATTTCAAGTCTTTTTATTAATGAAATTGGTGTCAAACTAATTGGTTTAATTTATTTACTCGCACTTACTATATAATACCTGCAAGGTATTATATACTTTTCATTAATCACTGGGATGTTTGTCGTGTTATATATTCACGGTTCATGAATTATAGTTAAGGAGTTGTTTTTATTCTTGTGTCTATATATACAGAATATATATTTCTAAACTTTAAGTTTATTTCCAAACTGTTTATTTAACCAACAACCATAACTTATTACAACATTTAAATCTATAAATCTTTTTCAACGAATTACCCTAGGCTGTGGGAAATAACCGTTAAGATTAAGTTGCAACTTCTTGGTCGAAACACGTTTTTAGTTTTCCCGTTTCGTCTGCTGTACTCAGTGTGTACATTCCCGCCATCGTCTCTTAGTTCATCGATGTGAGTTTATAGCCCCTCTTTCATTGTTTTATGTTTTACATTTACCTTCTCAAATCTCGGCGGGAGAACTACATGCTCAATTTAACTTGTTTTCATAATTGTTAACAATATTGCTTTACATACTATTCTACTACACTTGGTTCTCAATTACTTTGATTTTGCCAAGTCATTATCAAACACATTTACATGATTGATTTTAAAATTGGTTTACATTACTTATATGCATAGTTCTGCTCATGGGATACATTATTTGCTTTATTTCTGGTCACAAATGCATAATTTTATTTGAAATGATCTTTAGGATTACGATTTGTTTTGGCGCCTGCTGGGGCCTATCAAGCATTACTTGCCCGGGTGTGGCAGATGGATCACACCCATGATGGGAACACATTATTGTATCATCGTTGCTTCCAATCTGGTTTGGTACCATATCAACAAGTTCTAGTCACAGCGTCATGAACTTGTAAATCCACCTTGGAGGGTAGGGTGAGGCGCGAATGTATGAAATAGATCTGTTCGGGTGTGGATTCCCTGTCTTCGGGTGTTTAAGCTATCGCAGGTCAACCGAAACATTTACAGCGTGCATGCCCACGCGAATGATATAAAAATAGATCTATTTCGGGATGACAACCCCCGTTTCGGTGTGGTGAAATAGCTATCACTAACGGAAACGAACGTTATAAACATGTCGGATCTTGTTGAGGGACTACAGGGCCCCCCCCGACACATAATACTTGGAACATTTTTGGTGACATTAATTTGTCAGGCATTATTTATAAAAATCTTCGGGATAAGATTAGGTACTCTTGGTAACATAAAATGGGATGTCGTGCATATTTTATAAGTATCTTTACATGGTTACTGTGGATTGTTTTTTTTTGGACACAGTGGATAAATATATTTTGTTGAAACTTTACGTTCATATTTTTATAACTTATCTATGGAACTCACCAACTTTAATGTTGACAATTTTAAGCATGTTTTTCTCAGGTGAATTAGATGCTTGGATTATTTGATGTGCATTGGAGTCTTTACATTCAAGTTTTTCATGGTGATGCAATTTTTGAGGATTCTATTATTTTGATCACAGAAAACCAACAAGAATTGTTTTTACAAAGACACTTTTTACGAGGTTCGTTCTTTGTATCCTTGTGCTATTTTTATGAAGTAACGCTCCCCTGAATATTTCCGCTGCGACAGATTTTTGGGGGTGTTATACAAAATCCAAGTGATTTCAATGCTGATTCTGAAGAGACATTTGATGCTTGTAGAGAGAGTCGATCAATAATGCTTTAAAACAAAAGTGATCAATGGGTCATATAAAAAGAAAGTTAAACACCTAAACAATTGATTATAACGAGTTAAATCGATTATCTGAAGATTTTGGTAAATGTTTTATCCCACAATGAGAACTGTCTGATGAACAAGCTTTACACCCTATTATTGACCAATCTGCTTCTTTGCTTGTCAAAATTGAGGCTCCTCGGGAACTTCCTAAGGTAAGCATGGTTCATACAAGCCTTAAAAAGCTTAAATACCACCTTAGCCAATTGGACAATGTGGTGAAAAAGTGGATCACGCCCAATGCTTTAACAGAAGGAGAATGGGGGTTTGAACACACTAAAGCTATTTTTTCAAAATGAAATAATTCATTTTTTAAAGACTTTAAAGACACATTTTGTTTTTTGGTACAAGATATTTTTTAAATGAAGGTTGGGTACGGAAGTACAAACAGTTTTTAACCAGATGGAAGCTGCTGTTCAACAGTATCATGTAGACAAATAGTGTTTTAAAATTTAAAAGAATTTTTTTTGTTTGAAAACGATCGACTCTTGGATCAAATTATTTCTCAAGATATTGTGAATATGGTTTCCTTTCTTCTTTTTCGTTTCGAATTGAAAGAGGAAGAGTTGAGTAAATGAAAAATCCAAAGGAGGTTCATGGCCAAGGGTAAGTTGTGCGAATACCGGTTCTTTAGGATGTCACCCGCTGTGTTCGTACGGTGTTAATATGGAATCTAAGGGCATTTCTAGAATATTACTCAAAAGAACCTTGGCACAATACGGCCTAATCGATTGGAGTTGTTAAAATTATGTCCATATTGTAGAAAAACATACGATTAAAGGGGAAGGAGATTTAAAGAAATAGATCGAACCGAGCACCTGCCCCTTATCTTACAGGGAAAGGGAAAATGAGAAATACTTTTGTAAATGTGAATTCTTTTGTTGCAATGAATGATTCTGTGAATTATGTGGAAATGTACAACAAGTGTCTGGACCTTGAAGCTGAGCTTATCAAACAACACAACATGGTTGAAAAAGATGAGTATAATAGACTTTTCTATAAATCATTTTATGAACTTGATACAATACTGTATTTCTCTTGAAATTGCAATGCAACTTCAAATTAAAGAAATTTTCTAAAAGATACAAAACATATGTGAACCAAACGAACTTCATTTGATAGTATGTTTAAATTGAACAATTTAAGCCTGAGGCTTTTCAGCAAAAGACACTACAATCATGAAGTTGAAAGCCACATTATTATGCGGTGTCATTGAAACTTTCTGATTTAACTGTTGTAAAAGTGTTGAAAAAAAGACTTTAGATGAAATTGAGACTATATCAACATTGAACCGGAACATAGGGTGACAAAATAATTGCTACGAATAAGCATTTGAATAGACTTTAGAATTATACACAAACTTTATGATTTAATTAAACCATCATGTGTTCGTGCTAAAGAACAAACTAAATCTTTGGTTAATCAAGTAAATCAAAAGTCTGTTGAAATTTCTGATTTAAATGCTCAACTTTAGGAAAAAGTTTTTGTCATATCAGCATTAGAAAATGATCTTAGAAAATTAAAAGGGAAGGACATAGTTGATAATGCTGCCCAAATGTCAAATGCTGCCACTATTGCTCCTAAAATATATAAGCTTGACCGAGTAATTTTAGCTCCTAAGGTTAAGAATAATAGGGAAGTTCATGAATACTACCTTAAGCATACTATAGAACAAGCTGCTATTTTTAGGGAGGTAGTTGAACAAGCTAAATCACGAAACCCTTTAGATAGTGCATCATACTTAGCCTGTATATATGTTAAGCTAATTCAAGAGTTGCTAGGTTATGTTAGAGATACTTGCTCTGATATTCACAAAACTAGTGAGAATTAGTTGCGGTCATGCCTATCAATAAGAAGAAAACAATTTGATTTGCTAACACTGCCGCATCATCAAGCAACATGCCCAAAGTAACTAACAGACCTTTATTGTCTTCTACAGGATAGAGTAAAACCTTCTACTAGTGCTAGCGGATCAAAGCCTTCAGGCAATACAAAGAATGATAGGATTTCATGAACACCAAGTAGTAATGAGAAGAATAAAGTAGAAGTCCAATCTAGGAAAGTTAAATCTAAGTTGAATAAACAGAACTCTGATTCTAAAAATGCATGTAATGAACATGTTAAGCATCCTATTAAAGGTGCTTAGGCTCTTTGTTCTATATGCAATGAATGTTTATTTGATGCTAATCATGCTATGTGTTTAATTGATCATGTGAATAGTATGAATAAGCATGATAAATCTCCTCTAAGAAAAATAAAAAGAGAAAAGAATGGAAACCTATTGGAAAAGTGTTTAACTCTGTTGGAAATAAATGGAAACCTACCGAAAGGACTTTCACCTTAGTTGGAAATGCGTGCCCTTTAACTAGGATTACCGCCACTAATAAAGTGCCTCTTAGGGTTCCCATTCCTCTTGAAGTAGTTGCACCCGAACATGTAGTAACTAGAGTATATACAAGGAGACCTAAAGTACCTAAATCTGTTCCTAATAGCAAACCTAAGGTTGCAAAATCTATGACTGCTAACAGAATGAAACCTGGTACATCTCTGGGATCCGATACTTTAGTTGCTCCATCCTCTTCTTCTTTTATCGATTGCAGGTTGTCCAAATTATTCTGTGGTATTTGGATTTTGGCTGCTCCAAGCATATGACCGAAGATCGCTCTCAGCTCACCAATTTCGTTTATAAGTTTCTCGGTACTGTCAAATTCGGTAATGACCAAGTTGTGAAGATTATGGGATATGGTGTTATTATACTATATGGAATGTACAATCTCAAGGCGTTTATTATGTGGAGGACTAGGACACAATCTATTCTCTCATTGGTCATTTCTGCAACTACGAATCTTGAAGTAGCTTTTAGAAAAGTCACACTACTTTTGTCCGTATAATCTAGAAAAGGGTTGGATTTACTTTAGGAATCTGAGGAACTAAACCTGTATTCTCTGTTAATTGGGGATATGATGGCGTATTCTCCTATGTGTCTCTTGTCAAAAGCCACAAAGACTAAGTTATGGTTATGACATCGATGTTTGTCTCATTTGAACTTTGGTGCTCTTTAAACACTTGGCCTAGAGCAAGGTCTAGTATGTGGTCTTCCCAGACTCAAATTTGAAAAGGACCATTTGTGTTCTGCATGTGCTATGGGAAAAAGCAAGAAACAATCACATAAACCTAAATCTGAAGACACCAATCAAGAAAAACTATATCTTCTGCACATGGATCTTTGTGGGCCTATGCGTGTTGCAAGTGTAAATAGGAAAAAAGTACTCTTCGTATTGTGGCCATGTACTTACTCTCGGTTCAAATTGGTAAAGTTTACTTCAGCAGTCAAAAGGTGAAGCTCCTGAATTTTATAAGTCAAGTTTCTAAAAATGCTGATATACAGTTAGATTGACATGCATAGCTATAAGGAACATTCATGACGATAATGGAAATTGAGTTTATTAATCTAACTCTGCAAGACTCTCATGAACAGGTTAGGCATCTCCTAACGAAAATCGGTTACGCGCGAAACTCCATACAAAATGGTGTTGTTGATAAGCAAAAATATTACTCTGGGTGTAATGCCAGCTCTAACATTGTTAATCTATGCAAAGGGTCATTTATTTCTATTGGTCGAAGCAGTTCCTACCGAATGTGTCAAATTGATCCATTATACGTTGACTGCCATGGTAAAAACTCCTTATGAGACTCCTTACATGATAGATAAAACCCGATTTATTCCTACCTTATGTTTTTGGTTGCACTTTGTTAACCCAAATCAAAGCGTTAATGTGAGAATTTGGGCAAACTTCAAGCTAAAGCCTAGATATCACGGTATTTTCATTGGATATGCAACTATTGAAGAATGCTTACACGTATTTTACAATGATAGCTACCAGAAAAAAAACTAGTAATTGAAACTATCCATGTTGTTTTTGATGAGTTGACCGCTATGGAGTCTAAGACAAAGTCGTTTAGAACGCCCGTACTTCATGAAATGACTCAATGAAACATAATCAGGTAGTAAGTAGACGTTCCGTTAATCCTCACTCCTTATGCACCCGTGTGTACCACCTTCATGGCATGTAATGGGATCTTGTGTGTTGTCTACATGTTTGATGAGTTTGTCTCTTCTCCAGCTATGCAGTTGCATCTCCAGTTATTGTAGTTGAAGCTCGTAATTCTACGATTGAGTTTACCGATTTTACCTTCATCAACAAATGTTGATCAGATGCCACCATTCAACAAGTACACTCGCATATCAACTCCAAACCAAACTTTTTTGTTTTTTTTTTTTTTCCCCCCCATCTTCCCAAACAATTACTCTTTAGTGCTGATGAAGAGTCTAGTCGACCTTGAGGTTGCAAATATGTGTAACGATCCTTTTTTGGCGTTCTATTCCAAAAACTATTTTTGTAGAATACTTATCATCAGATGTTTTCTTCTACCTACTGTGACACTCAGACGATCCAATCTCAGAACAACTCAAATAAAATGGACAAAAGATACATCCCGTGTTTACACAAAACATGTAATTGGTGACCATTACAGAAATGTTTCACAAGACTCATAATTATTTACGAACATGCCTGTTCTGGTACCTTATGATTGCTCTTCCTAATTTTAGTTGAACCTTAAGACGTTTACACAAGATTGCAATATTACTCAGTCATGACTGGTTGAGGGAATGCAAAGAGAAGAGTCTACATGTATTCAAACGTCTTGAAGTTCTGATACTCGTTCCTATCAAGATAAAGTAATGGTTATTACTTTAAAATGGATATATAAGGTCAAATTAGATGAATTAGGGGGAATCTTGAAAAACAAGGCTAGATTGGTAGCTCGTGGATACCGTCAGGAAGTGGGAATTGATTTTGAAGAATCCTTTGCTCCCGTTGGCTTTTTTAGAAGCTGTTCGGATTATTTCTAAGCGTGTATGCTGTATATGAATACACATTGATCGTCTTATCAGATGGATCGTAGTTAATGACGGTATTTTCGCATATGCCATTTTGTGTGAAGAAGTCTGCGTTAGTCAACCAGACGGATTTGTAGATCCCGACAATTCTAATCACGTGTACAGACCTGATGAAAAGACTCCTTATGGGTTGAAACCAGGCTCCAATATGCGTGGTAAGATAGCTTATTGTCATCGTTTCTGCTATCCCAAGGATTCTCCAAAGGCACGGTTTATGCCACATTGTTCATCATCAGAAAAGGTAAAGATATCCTCCTGGTACATATTTCATATGTTGATGATATTTATTTTTGTCTCTACTACTAATGAACTTGTGATAATCTTTTTCTGAGTTAATGTGTTCTAAATTCAATGTTGTTAATGATGGACAAAATATCAATATTTCCTAAGACTCACGGATTTCACAAAGTCCGTAGAGGATTATTTTTAAAACCAAATATTAAAATTTATAAGCTCAAGAATAACCATTAAGATATACGAAATGGAATTTTGAGGACCCAGGTGGATACTCCCTTATGGTGGAGATAATCCTAACTGGATGAGGATTATACATGGGAAAAAGCCGTTGATCCTACACATTATCGTGGCATGTGTTGGAATTCCTATTGTATCTTACATTCCAGTTAGAAACAGAACCTTGTGGTATATGCTATCTGTATGTGTGCTCGGTATCAGGCTTATCCTACCAAAAAGGACCTACATGCTATAAAAAAAATCTTTCAGATATATTTAGAGGAACTGTCTATCGGGGACTATGGTACTCGAAGGATTCTGCTATTGCTCTAACAGCTTTTGCAGATGTTGATCACGCGGGTTGTCATGATACCAAGTCGTAGTATCATCTTAGGAAGTATGCAACTGTGGGATGACAGACGTTGTTTGCTGGTTCATCAAAAGGAAGAAAAGCGTTGCGATATCCAGTACGAAAGCTGAATATATAGCCCTTGTCCGGTGTTGTGCTCAAGTGCCTTAATGGATGAGATCACAATGTTTTACCAACTTATTGGCCTTGGATTCAATAAAATTCCAATGTACTGTGATAACAAAAGCGCTATTGGCCTCTTGCTGCCAACAATGTTTAAAACTATTTCTCGATCAAAGCATTATCGACATCAGATATCAATTTATGTAAATAAGAAGCAAGTGGATAATGGAGTCGATTGCGTGATGTACTTTGTAGAATGAATATCACCGTTTGGCGGGAAATACTTCACCAAAGGCCTCTTATGTCGTGAATGGAATTCAAATACACTCTATCGAAAAGCTTTAGGTGATGAGAAGTTTTACTGCCTAAGACTCTGAGAAGAACTTCGGCAGAAGATAGCGAAGATTAGTGGTTGGTACCTATTCTTATATACCCTCTGTATAATATGTATATATAAAAACAATCATAAAAAACACAAAATAAAGATTATGAACTTATTATAAAATTCTTATTAAAAACAAAATACAAATATTATAAACAATCAGAAAAATATAAACACTTTTGTTCTTCTGGCATGTCTTCCTGAAAATCGTACATTTACGGCACTTTAGATATTGTCATTTTAATTATGATACGAGGTTAGTGTTAATGAAGTCTCGGGCAGAAGTTAGTAGTTCAAAAGCTTTTATAACATTGCCTTAAAATATGGCTTGCTATTTTTTCCGATAGCAAATTCCGGTCATCATCTTATAGGCAAGTATTTCAAAGGAATGTACTTGATCCTTCTCGACGGGAATTGTATTATCGGGCATGGAGCTACTTTTTGACCATGACAAAGGAATCTATGATTACTTTTGCTATCTATAACCGTGATTCCTATATTCCATAAGTGTTACGTTCTGTCAGTGACCATATAGTATTTGTTAAAATAAGAGAAATCCTTATTTTTTATGGTATTGTTTTTTTCAAGAATAAAATATTAATATCCAAAGGTCATCTGAACTCATTTCAAAAGGAACATTTGCCCACTCAAACAACGACTATATGCTCTTTCAATAGAATAGACCAGTCTTAGTCATTGTTTAAGGGGGTTAAAATGTCAAAGATCTTCTTCATAAATCTGTTTTATGTTATAGGAAAAAAAGGTTTTCAAAACAATAATGGCGTTACAATAAAAGGGGGGTTAATTAAGTTTAACTTATGTGAGCCTTAACCAGTGTTTATGTGTTATGCACTTTCGAGAGTAATTTGCAACATTAGGTTGCTAGGTATGATAGTTATAATTAGGGACTATTTGTGACTATTATACAATATTATGTTATGCTAGAGAATACTTAGTTATACAAAAGTGCATGTGGTTTATAGTTGAGGGGCGTTAAAAGGTGTTAAAAACAAAAATTTGTTTTATTTAAAACTCCTACCCCTGTTTCTACTCAATAACATACACAACTCTTTAAATTTTTCCTTCCAATCCCATTGCCAAAATCGTTTTGTTCCAACCTTCATACGCTCAACAAGTATGATTTCAAGAACTTAATGGGTAAACTAAAAATATGTTCTCCACGTCTCTAATGAGTCTATCTCTCAAAGGAATTTTAGGTTCTACAATCTTTAGTACTCGAAAAACATTAAAACTTAAGGTTAACTAAATTATGTTCTCCAACATATAAGAGAATTTACAAGAGATAATTACAAGTGAGGAATGAGTTGATTTCCCCCAAATGAGGGAATTTGGCTCTATTTATACCTACACAAATAAGGGCTACAAAATGGGGCTTTACTACATGGGCCCGTATTCTACAATCTCTCTACAAGAAGTTCTCTTCTAGGTCTGCAAGAGCATCCTAAGGGCATTTCCCAAGAGCTTCTAGACCTTCTCTCTCCTCTATTTCATTAGAATTCCACTAAGTATTCTAGTCAAGTGTTAGTTCCCAATCGGAATCACAAGTAACTAGTTATAAATTAGGCGGGAGGTGAATTCTTCCCCGACCAAGATCGACGACAATCCTCGTCATGCCATCCTCGTGGTAACTATCTCTTATCTCATTGTTAAACTGCCACAATAAGTCTTTCGCTTCCCAACTTGCTTCACTATCGGGCATGAGTCATGCCACTGATCAAGTACTATTGTTAGCTCGGCATCTCGTCTTCGTATCGTACGTTCGTCAAAAATCTTCTTCGACTTCTCTGATTGTCACGATGTAACACACTATTGTTGGGTGCCCGCTTGGAGACACCCCTCGTTTCAGGGTCTGCCTAGTCTCTATGATAAGGCTTGTGAAAGATAACGTGAAAGAACGGGTGGATCTCATATCTTGGGCGGTAGTTGAACTCGATAAGATACCTTTCCAATACGTCCAATCACTGGGAAAGGGCCTTCATACCTCCGTATTAATCCTGTATGAACCTTTCTCAGCGATTTGAATTGTTGAGGCAAGAGATTCACCATCACTTGATCTCCAACCTTGAACTCGACGTGTCTCCTCTTTTCATCTACTTCTTCATCTTCTTAGCCGCCTTGTCCAACGATTGACCGGGCCAATGCCGTTGTTTTGTGCCACTCCTTCATGGTTTTATAGTGGCCAAAAATAACTCCCCTCGTATGATGCGGATAAGGCATTAGGAGTCAATGGTTGGCTCCCCGTGACCAACTCAAAAGGACTCTTCCCCGTGGCTTTGCTCTGTTGCATGTTGTAAGATAATTGAGGAACATCAAGGAGTTTAGCCCAATCATGTTTGTTGGCACTCACATAGTGTCGAAGATAGAGATTAGAGCATCTAATGGACGCATTCACCATCTCCGTTTGCCTGTCAATTTGAGGGATGAAAACTCATGGAGATGTTCATATCCCGTTCCCATGATCTATGTATAAATTCATACAATGTATCCACCCGTGAATCTCAGTTCTCGATACTAACAATCACATGTGGAACTCCCTAATACTTTACCACATTCTTGAAGAAGAGCTTGGCCGTATCATCTGCCATAACATCAGGTGGCGCAGCTATAAAAGTCCCATACTTCAAGAATCGATCCACCACCACTATAATACTTCCACCCTCTTCAGGACTTCTAGGCAAGAAGATGTATAAAGTCCATGGAAACGCTCCTTCCATGGTCACCTTAGGCGTCGATAAAGGCTCTAGCAATCCTCCCAACTTCTTTTGCTCTATATTGTCTTGTTGGCAATATAGCTCGTCAGCCTTCACGAGCATTTCGTCTAATACATAGTCCCCCAACCTTGGCCTGTAAAAAGTGCCTACCCCTTCGACCAATGCCAACGTCCTCGTAATCCCTGGATGACCAGCCCACTTTGAATCATGACACTCTTTCAAGATTTCCCGCCTAAGGTCGCCTCACTTAGGCATGTAAAGCTGATCGTCTTTAGTGAATAACATGTCTTCCTTGAGCCAACTGGGTCCTCCTATCTTTTTCTAAAGCTATGAGCTTCTTGGCCAAAGGATCATGTTCCAACCCTATCCGTTATTCGGTCTTGGAAGGATAGAATTGGGCTTTGCGGTATTGGACATATAACTCGCCTTGCGATCAATGCGTCGGCTACCACATGAGGTCTTCCCGGCTTGTATTCTAATTGGTAGTCAAACTTCGGTTAGGATTGTAACTTGCAATGGCTTGCTTACTAGACTTAATTCTTTTTGCTTTAAAACTAAAATCGTGCTTTGTTATCTCGTCTTGATCACGAATATCAAACTTAACAAATAATGTCTCCAAATCCTCAAGCAATGACAATCGTCGTCCATACTCTGTTTCTCTGCACCGTTCTGTCTTACTTCTTTCTCGTAAATTCATTTAATCTTCTGACTCTCGAAATGCGATCGTGCGTGTCCGTATTGCATTAGAAACTCCTCCAATAGCAAGATTCGATGCATTCCGGTGTGTAACTCAAAAGGCATGGTCATATACAGTGTCTAAACATCCGAGTTCCTCATATACACTCCTTCTATCAAACTATCGACGCCGCGCTTGGCACACATCGTCCCATATCATAAGAAAAAACACCTGAACGTTTGTTTTTCTTCATAGGATTCATCTCTAAGAAGATGGTATGGCCGAGTTATCACCAAATGGTGAACCTTCGGTACTAGTTAAACATACAAGAATAGATCTCAACCTCTGTAACCTTGGTGGTGTTTCCCAATCGTGGGAAGCCCTTTAATATCTTTGCACCGTTCATCATTCAATCCTCCATCTTGTTCTTGTGTCCTAAGACTCGAATTCATCTTGGGCGACTCAAGAACACCTTCTACATTCCGTAAAGTTCATTGTCTCATAACACCTGGGAACACCTGTTTTAAATGCAAAGACTTGCTCCTCACAAGGTTAATGACTATAAACAGAACAACGTCGTCCATGTATACCATCACGAATTTGTCATGGAACGGAGTGGAACAACTTTATTAACGCTGAGGGTTGTTAAAATGTCGCCAAGAGCACTTGGTCAAGCCCCAATGGGCATGAACTCATGAACTTGTTAGAGTAAGAGCATATCCGAGTGGCACACATCGTCTTGGCCTTGTCTCCACTCCGCTAACGTACTTGGTTTAGTTTCCCTGATCTAAATCTAACTTGGGTGAAGTATCTCACCTTTCCAAGGTGATTTTAAACAAATCTGCAATGGGAGGAGTAACGGGATATTTGTTGCTTGTATTGTTCACCTTGTTACGTGCCCACGATAGTCTATACATCATCCACAAGGAACCCATTCATTTTCCTTTGAAATAGCACCGTGTGCACCATACGGGCTTTCAAGGTGTCAAATATTGAAAACCCCCCACATACATTAGGTATTGAGTTGGTTTTGTAACTCTTCCAAACTTGGACGTGGTGGCTTTCAGGATTAGGGGGCTTTGGCTGAGGGAAGGGGGGGGGGATTGACCGTCTCTAAACTGAAGTGGGTTATGATACACCTCCCACTCCTAGGTGTAGTTCTTGGTGCAACTCCTTAGGCACTCACTTCCTTGAACCCATCAAGTTCTAGCCATTGTTACCGACAAAATTCAGCATGAGCTCGCTCTTGTTGAATCCTTTCTTGAATTGCATGATTGAAAAGGCGTATTTCGTCACTTTAGCATCCCGCTCCTTTCTTACCATGCAAGTCTATTCCATCGTCTTAAGGATACAACAAGGAATTAGCAAACGGCATAGGGAAAGCTCGTACCTTATTGAGAAATTTTACCCAAAACCACTTTGAAATCATCCATCGGGACCACCGTAAAAATCAATAGTCCTCCCTGCCTGTTTCCTTTTATTAGCGCAGTGAACATCCTTAGCAACTCCATGAATGCCTAGGCTGGAGAATTTACAGCCTTAATGGTGCCACTTCCTTTCACAGCGTTTAATCCCTTAGCCCATTTGGCTTCTTCATCCGACCTACAAAGTTATGAGTCACACTAGATTCAACAAGTGCGCCCCCACGAACCTGGACACCATTGATGGTTGCTTCAACTTATTGTTGCCTATTTTCCTATAATCCTTAAGGCACCTACAGTCTGAGCCTTTGAATTGCATTAAAGATCCTATATCAACTACTATGCTCCTGCCCTCACTACGCCTCTTCGTCCTTCATGGGCACGACATTCCGTTGTGAGGCTCGCTTTCTAGTCGATGAATACGGGCAATCACGAGCTCTATGAGTGTCTATCCACATATGTAGCATCCACAACCTCTGTGTAGCTCGTCTTCAAGTTTATATCCTTTATGGTGGGAGGTTTTTTGCAATATCAATCCTTTGGGTAGGCATTTTCTTTTCTCCCCCCCACTTTCTCTTCGGTCCAAACTTCTTATCTGTTGGCTTCGAAGAGTCCCTCTCGTACTAACAGTCAATCAAAGCCCTTGAGGGTCAATGCGCAATAGATTTTTTTCCCTCTTTCCTTTTTTTCCTACCACCTACGGTGTTGGTTGTTGAGACTTGAGATTCTATTGCTCTTGCCACGGCTTTGATTGACTTTTAGTAACGAGGAGGGACTCGTCTAAGCCAAAAGATAAGAAGGTGGACCAAGAGAAAGGTGGGGGAGAAAAGAATGCCTAACCAAAGGTTGATATTGCACAAAAACCTCCCACCATAAAGGATAAAAACTTGAAGACGAGCTACAAGAGTGGTGGATGCTTCATATGTGATAGACCTCATAGAGCTCGTGATTGCCCGGAGAAAGCGAGCCTCAACGGAATGTCGGCCCATGAAGACGAAGAGGCGAGTGAGGGCAGGAGCATAGGTTTGTTAAGGATCTTGAATGCATTCTAGGCAGAAGAAGAGGTGTGAAAGTTATAGGAAAAGGCCTACAATATGTGGAAGCAACCATCAACGGTGTTAAGGTTCGTGCTCTTGTTGATTCTGGTGCGACTCATAACTTTGTGGCGGATGATGAAGCCAAACGGCTAGGGATTAACGCTGTGAAGGAAGTGGAACCATTAAGGCTGGATAAATTCGTGACCCAGCCAAGGACAGTTCATGGAGTGGCCTAAGGCCCCCCCCCCCCCCCCCCCCCCCCCCCCCCGCCCTGTTCAAGGCGAAGAAAGGAGAATAGGAGGGGACGATTGATTTTTCGGTGGTCCCGATGGATGATTTCAAAGTAGTTCTTGGGTTAGAATTTCTCGATAAGGTACGAGCTTTCCCTATGCCGTTTGCTAATTCCTTGTGTATCCTAGACGATGGAAAGACTTGCATGGTGAGTAAGGAGCGGGATGCTAAAAGTGGAGCGAAGACCCTTTCATCCATGCAATTCAAGAAAGGATTCAACAAGAGCGAGCCCTGCTATTTTGCGGTAACAAGGCTAGAGACTTGATGGGTTCAAGGATGTGATGCCTAAGGAGTTGCCCAAGAAGCTACCACCTAGGAGGGAGGTGGATCATACCATTCAGTTAGAGACGGGTTCCAACCCCCCCCCCCCTCGCCAAAGCCCCTTACCGAATGCCACCACCCAAGTTGGAAGAGTTACAAAACCAACTCAAGGACCTAATGGATGGGGGCTATATTTGACCCTTGAAAGCCCGTCGTATGGTGCACCAGGTGCCTTATTCTCAAAGAAGATGGATTGGGTTCCATTGTGGATGTGCTATAGTACAATCGGGGGGTCACTTTAACAAGGGTACAATCAGAAGAACAAATACCGCTTTCTCTCATTGCAGATTTGTTTAATCAACTTGAAGTAGGTGAATGATACTTCACCATGTTAGATTTGGAGATCAGGTACTACCGAAGTACGGTAGCGGTAGGGAGACGAAGGCCAAGACGATGTTGTTGTGTCACTCGGTATGGCTCTAGAACAAGTTCTTAGATCCTTGCCAGATGGGCTTGGACCAATGCCGTCTTGCGAATTTTACACCTCGTTCATAAGTAGAGTTCCACACGTTCCTTGGACAAATTTGTGATGGGTATTCATTGGGGACGACGTTAGTTTGTTTATAGTCATACCTTGGAGGAGAAGTCTATGCATTTAAAGAACAGTGTGTGTGTGTGTCCCCCCCCCCCACCTTCGATCCCAAGTGATAATAGAGACCTATCCAGACTCTCACACAACGCGCCCAGCTAGCACTTTAAGTTGGAGAAGTGTTTCTTTCGACCCAAGATGAAGTCGAGTTTATTAGGACAAGATAGGATGGAGGATGTAATGGATGAACTGTGCAAAGAAAAGGCTATCCAAGATTGGGACCACCAACCAAAGGTTACAGAGTGGAGATCTTTTCTTGGTTGGTGAAACTAATTAACGAAGGTGTGTCACCATTGGTAATACTCGAGCCATACCCTCTTCTTTGATAGAATCTATTTGAAGAAAAACAAGCTTTGATATGGGACGAGAGTGCCAAGCGGCCGCTTCTAGAGTTTGAAGATGGAGGTAGAATGGAGGAACCGGTGTTGAGATACTGGATAGTGACCATGCCTTTTGAGTTACACACGGATGCCAGAACTTTGCTATTGGAGGAGTTTCTAATGCAAGACGGACACCCGATCGCATTCGAGAGTCAGAAGTTAAATGAGACGGAAAGGAAGTACACGGTGTAAGAGAAAGAGATGACGGCGATTCGTCCATTGCTTGAGGATTGGAGCAATATATTTGGATTCGATATTCGTGATCAAGACAGATAACATTGCCACGAGTTATTTTTAAAGCAAAAAGAAGTTAAGTCCTAAGCAAGCTCATTGGCAAGACTTTCATAACCGGAGTTGATAATACCAATTAGAATACAAGAACGGGGGATGACTAATTGGTGGTACGCCGACGCATTGAGTCGCAAGGCGGAGTTTGTGGCCATTATCCAAAGCCCAATTCTTCCTCCAAGACCGAATAAAGGAAGGGTTGGAACATGATCCTTTGGCCAAGAAGCTCATAGCTTTAGAAAAAGATAGGAGGACCCAGTTGGCTCAAGGAAGACATGTTATTCACTAAAGACGATCAGCTTTACATGCCTAAGTGAGGCCTGACCTTAGGCGGGAAATTCTTGATAGAGATAGTCATGATTCAAAGATGGGCTGGTCATCCAGGGATTACGAGGACATTGGCATTGGTCGAAGGCACTTTTTACTGGCCAAGGATGGGGGACTATGTTGAGACATTCGTGCGGACGTGCCTTATTTGCCAACAAGACAAGATAGAGCAAAAGAAGTCGGGAGGATTGCTAGAGCCTTTATCGACGCCTAAGGGACCATGGGAGAGCGTTTCCATGGACTTTATCACATTCTTGCCGAAGTCTGAAGAGGGTGGAAGTATTATAGTGGTGGTGGATCGATTCTTGAAGTATGGGACTTTTATAGCTGCGCCACCTGATGTTATGGCAGATGATAGGGCCAAGCTCTTCTTCAAGAATGTGGTAAAGTGTTAGGGAGTGCCACATGTGATTGTTAGTGATCGAGATCCGAGATTCACGGGGCGCTTTTGGACGAATTTATTCAAGATCATGGGGACGGATTTGAACTTCTCCATGAGTTTTCATCCCCAAATGGACGGGCAAACGGAGAGGGTGAATGCACTATTAGAGCTCTATCTTCGACACAATGTGAGTGCCAACCAACATGATTGGGCTAAACTCCTTGATGTTTCCTTTTTTTTAATTATTTACAACATGCAACAGAGCAAAGCCACGGGGAAGAGTCCTTTTGAGTTGGTCACGGGGAGCCAACCATTGACTCCTAATGCCTTATCGCATCATTCTGATGAGAGAGATTTTGGCCACTTATACGAAACCATGAAGGACGGGCACAAACAACGGATTTCTGGTCGCCGGGCTTCGTTGGTAAAGGCGGCTAAGAAGATGAGAAAGTGTGAGATGAAAAAGAGGAGACACGTCGTTTAGAGATTCAAGGTTGTAGATCAAGTGATGGTGAAGCTCTTTGCCTCAACAATTTCAAATCGGAAAAGGTTATACAAGATTAATACGGAGGTATGAAGGCCCTTTCCGTGATTGGACGTATTGAAAAGGTATCTTATCTAAGTTCAATGACTACCGCCCAAGTTGAAGTTCGCACGGTCTTTCACGTAGCTTTCTCAGCCTTATCATAGAGAACGAGGAAGACCTGAACGAGGGGTGTCCAGCGGGCAACCAACAATAGTTGTTACTTCGTACGATCGAGAGGTCGAAGAGATTTTGTCGGATCGTAAGATACGAAGACGAGGAGTGCCAGGCTATAAAGAGTACTTGATCAAGTGGCGTGACTTGCCCGATAGTGAAGCAAGTTGGGAAGCGGAAGACTTATTGTGGCAGTGTAGGAATGAGATCAGAAGAGATATCCCGAGGATGGCCATGACGAGGATGTCGCGAGCCTTCGGGCGGGGAGGATGTCACGTCCCGTCCTAATTTTACTGAGGTTACTTGGGATTTCGGTTTGTTTACACGCTAGAAGACTTAGTGGAATTTCTTATGAAAGTGGCCTAGGTCTTGGAAGTCTCTTTGAAGCCTGGAAGCTCTTGGAAGGCCTAGAAGCTCTTGTTAGAAGAATTGTAGAATACGGGCCTTGAGTAAAGCCATTTGTAGCCCTAGTTTGTTGTAGTATAAATAGAGATATATCCTCATTGGGGAATCAATCTCATTCCTCACTTGTATTATCTCTTGTAAAGTTCTTTCCTTGTGTGGGAGAAGATATTTTTTAGTTTACCTTAACGTTTTTATGGTTTTTCGATTACTAAAGGATTGTAGAAATAATTCCTTTGAGAGATAGATCTCATTAGGACGGGAAGAGACATTATTTTTTAGTTTACCTTAAGTCTTAGAAATTTAAACTTGTTGAGGCGTATGGAAGGTTGGACTATTTTTGCAATGGGATGGGAGAAAAATTTAAAGAGTGTGTGTATGTTATTGATGTAAAACGAGGGGTCAGGAGTTTTTATAAAACATTTTCTTGTTTTTAACCCTTTTACCCCCTCAACTATTATACCACATGACACTTTTATAACTAAGTTTTCTAGGCATAACATAGATTGTAATTGTCAGATGAATAGTCCCTAATGTTTTAATATCATATCCTAAGCAACTATATGTCTTGCCCAATTTTTTCTCTCGAAAAGGCATAAACACATAACATTTAAGGCACAAATAAGCTAACCTTAATTAACTCCCATATAATGTTAACCCATTAGTGTTAAAACACTTTATCCTTTATCCTTAAACTGATTTTATGAAGAAGATATTTGACATTTTATCCCCCTTAAACAATGACTCGTTTTCTATTGAAAGAGCTATAGTCGTTGTTTGAGTGGGCAAATGTCTTTGAAATGATTTTCAGATGACTTTGAGATATTAATATTTTATTTTTGAAAAAAACAATACCATAAAAAATAAGATTTCTCTTTTTTATTATTTTAACAATATTTTGGCACATGACACGTCAACTTATGGAATTAGGACATCGGGGTTATGATGCAAAGTAATCATAAGCCTTTGCATGGTCATAAAGTAGACCATGCCCGAGAATAAATTCCCGTTGAGAGGTCAAGTTTTCCTTTTGAAATACTTGCCTTTAAGAGATGAGAGGTTGCTATCGGAAAATAATAGCAGCCATTTTTGATTCGGGTCAACCCAGTCCTAGTAGCTTTAGCCTTAGCCCCCATTTGACCTGCTAATCTAGCCACCTCTATCATATAGCAACAAGTACCGGTGTTTTGACAACATACATGGTGATAAATATATTCTGAAAGGAGGATTAAACGGCTGTGTTTCATGTATGCAGTAAAGGCAATAAAGACCACCGAGCCTGTGTGATATAGAATTGGTAGACGTCATGTAACCTGCAGAATAACATATGCAGTATCAGTCATTATTAACCTAAATCAAGAAACAACCAAATAATTTACGAAGTCTAAATTTGTAGGCGTACCTAAGCAGTGGGCATACAAAGATTGCATAACAAAGCCTAATTTTGTGTTAGGCATGGCTTCAAAGATACACGAAAACTTTTTAGAAAGCCATATTGTCTTCATATCACTTAATGAAGTCATTTCACCCTGAAATATTTCCAATACAACCCGTAAGATTTCAAAATATGAAAATCACTCGAGCTGTTTAAAATGAGCACTAATCAATACTGAATGAAAGTTTTCGGTTACCACCTCCGCAAAATCGTTGATAAGTTCATCGATGTCGAGCCTAAAGGGTTTGAGATCCATTGTGTCTAAATTGTTGGTCTTTCCAGAGATGCAACAAATGTCACCTGAAAATCAAGAAGTTCACTATTAGGATAAACATTAGCCCGACTCTGTGTAAGGTTACATGCATCCTAGAGCCAGAATCCACATGGGCAGGGTAAAAACGATCAATTCTTTACCAAATGTTACACGCACTAGCCACTGAAAACCGGTGGTGTTTCATTCAACATTTATTGCTTTAAACTAAATGCAACACTGCGCAAGATAGGAGGTATAAACTTAACATCCATAATAAGAAAACTATATGGCCAGTAACATTAGCATGGTTCACTAAGGCTATTCGCATAAACCTCAAACTTAATATCATAGAATTACATAACTTGCATTCATTTAAGCGCTTCCACCCCTAGCAGCCTAATAAACCTTCTTTTTACATAATTCACATTTCGAGCCCCACGGGTACTATAAAGATCATTAAAAGTGTCACTGAACTTAACACATATTGACAGTATCAAAACATTGGCGGCCCCACGTCCTCAATCCTTCTAAATCATAGCATTACTTATAGACGATCAGTCGATCTAATCTATATACCAACTTACCAACTCTTACGAAACTAAACACATTCCGCCATATATTATTCCGGGCTTCCAACATTTTTAATGACGCACAAACTGCCTTACATAACCATCGCCAAAAGGCCTAGTGGTAAGGTCTTTGGCTTTCAAACAAGAGGTCAAGGGTTCAAACCTCGCTATGTGTGTACATTTGGGCGTGGTAGGGAAGGGTCGGAAACGGTCCCGGGATTAATAAAAAGACTCGCCCTCCTGGGTAACCTCAACAGGGAAAATTACATCCGTTTACAAACTGCCTTACATAAACTAAACATATTCTCTCCATCTATTGTTATCCTTTTCCAGTTCTTTTGGCTCAAAAACTAGCAAGTAATGGTTATATAACTGATATAAGTCAATAACATAGTTGTAAGTAACCGAATGCGACATATTTAGTCTTTGTATTCACCATGGTTCACATCAAAAAACTATACACGAAGACGAGCATACAAACTACACTAGCAAAAATTAACATAAGCCAGCTAATAATTTTGACCCATGTATGTAAAGGGGGTGTTTGGGTTAGCGTATTAGGAAAAGCTCATAAGCCCAAATTTCCGGCTTATGAGCTGGCTTATGGACTTAGGGGGTGTTTGTTTCGGCTTATGGTTTATTTGGTTTTGGCTTATGTGACATACGAAAAGTTTGAAAATAAGCCACAAAAAAGTGAGCATATGAAACATAAGCCCAAAACCAAATAAGCCATAAGCCAGCTTTATAAGCCGAAACAAACACCCCTTAAATAAGACATAAGCTCAAGTTGATAAGCCGAAAAAAGAGCATATGAGGTTTTTCCGAATAGAAACAAGTCCATAAGCCAAGAAAATAAGCTAATCCAAAACATGACAAAGAAAACATGATTTTATTTTCTCTGAGGACTTTGATCAAACACTTAAAAGGCATAAAAATACATATAGTTCAATAACATTATACAGATCAAATTTAAGCAATAATTAATTACCGTGTGATGAAGAAGCAGTGACGTTTGTAGGACACGTGGCACCACGATTTTCTACAATGTTTTAAAAACCCGAGTTTGAGGAATGAATGGGGAATTTATAATTCCTAAAGTCAGTCAGCTCCTTTCCCGGGTTTTAAAACCTCGTGTGTTATGCCTATTATACCCTAACATTTGCACACTTTATTAAGTGATATAAGGGCATAAATGTCAAGATACAAATAATTTGAATGTATCAATCAATTTGATGAGTGTACAAATCATCACTCCTTAAAAACCCTCACCAAAAATACCGTACTCACAAAACAAAATAGAAAAAAAAGAAAACCCAACTACGCTCGTGGTATCACCCACTAGAGGACGAATAACATGTGAATGACTTAGAGGGTGTGCAATATGGCATGCTTTTGAGAAAAAAAAAATAGCATTATATTCACGTATTTTTTTGTTATTTTACTCTCCTAATCGTAGAAATTTCATACTCAAACCCGACCCAATTTGAATTCGGGTTACTCGGTTCGGGTCAATTTGGGTCGAGTCAATTTGAGTCGGGTCGATTCAGGTTCAGGTCCGAGTCCTTTACCTCGCTTCGACAGGATTAGGTTTGTTATTGTTGATGTGTTTAAGAGTGCAAGGTGGAGTAAGCATTGAATAACCATTATTGGTGTGTCACATTATCAGGCACCGAATAAAATCATAATAACTAAAATACCCTTTTCAATGTTACTAGGGTATATGGGTCGAGATGATTTTGCACACTCTATAAATTGATTGACACACTCAAATTATGTGTGTTATGTATTATTACCTTCATATTTGCAAACTTTTTATAGGGATGTAAAAGACATAAATGTCACGATACACATACTCTTGCGTGTATCACATCAATTTGTGGTATGCCAAATCATCACTCCTTAAAAAACCCTCACCAAAAATACCATACTCACAAAACAAAACAAAACAGAAAAAAAGAAAACCCAACCACGCTCGTGGTATCACTCACTAGAGGACGAATAACATGTGAATGGCTTAGAGGGTGTGCAATATGGCATGCTTTTGAGGAAAAAAAATTAGCATTATATTCACGTACTTTTTTTGTTATTTTACTCTCCTAATTATGATAAACTAAACATTTAACAAAAACTTATGAGCTTATGATATATAAGTCATAAGACACGTATACTGAGTGTACTATAAGCATAAGCCCACTTAGCCAAACACCCCCTAAATATTTTTCGTGTTAACAAAATCCAAAACGCTTTAAATTTTCCCTCCTTAACTTTCCTTCTAAAAAACACAAAACGTTCATCTAACCAACTATAAATTAGTACCAAATAATAACACTTGGATCGATCACTATTATCTTCATCTATAATTCTAGATATAAGCCCTAATTTCACACATCAACAGTTATCATCAACATTCATCCCCAATTTCACCGACCGATCATCATCATTAGGTATATATATACCAAATATCTTATCATCTTTAGCTTAATTATTTCTATTTATGTAGAGTACGTTCAAACGAAACGAACACAAATGCTTAAACAAACGGATTTTATTTTTCAGCATTTGTTCGTTAGAATTGGAGCTTGTTCGTGCCGTTGATTGAGACGCAAAACGAACTAAATTTATTCGAAATATACGCCATTTTTTATTAGTTCGTGATTGTGAATGTTTGCAAGAAGAAATTGTGCGTGTTTGTGTTTGTTTAGATTCGTTAAGACGCGAAACATGATTACGTAAGGAAAATGCATAAAATATATAAAATACGCATAATATTAGTTCAGTTTATGCTTGTGTCCGTTCGTTAAGAGAATGTGTGAGTTCGTGTTTGTTTATATTCACGCGAAACGAGATAACTTAAGCGAAAATGCATAAATTATTCGAAATATGCATAATATTCGTTGGTTGCATTGAGATCTTCTATCCAAGGATCTCGATCTAGGCTAGAGGTTGCGCTTGCCATGCTCAACTTTTTCCTTTCTTGACTGGTGGTGAACCCTCCTCAGGGGTGACTAAAGAGTAAAGCAAGTAAGTTAGGTCTTTAGGCCCTCAAATTTTTAGGGCCCCTGATTTTCAAAGACATTGTATACATATATAGTCACTGGCATGCTTTTTAGGTCATCATTGATAAAGATCCGATTATAAAAGGCCCAGTTAGCCGATAAATGTTAAATAGTCAAGCTCTTTTTTTTTATTAAATTTAATGTCTACAAGTTGTAGATTTGTAAGCCCAATATATCAATATAAAAGGCCTATTTTTTATGAATATTAAGCAATATTAACTAAATAAGCTTATTAAAAATTCTGGTAAACATCTTAGGGTACAAAAACGGTTTTTAGATATTAATCCTAGAACATTATATACGTCATGTGGTTGTGATAATTTAAATTTAGTATTATGTGACATGGCTAATTCTTGTTCAAAAGCTTCTGAATGTAGAACCAAAATATAAAGAAAAACGAACTATTGGTAGAAAAGAAAATATGATGATAATATTAACAATGAAACTAGAAAAACTACTTATTATTTCTTATAAATTTTAGATCAAGTTGTTTCATCATTTGAAAATATTTGCTTTTCTATTTAGCATAATTGAAAATTCAAAGTCACTTGATGATAATAAGCTAAAAGATAGTAATTGTCTTAACCTTGTTTTTTTTAGAATTAAGAGTTTTGAGAGAAACTATACATTTAAAAACTGCTATACCGATTGATATACTTAACTATATTAGACATCAAAATTATTTCCCTAACGCTTATAATGCATATAAAATAATGATAACCGTTCTGGTG
>BQNB010012023.1:3174-58015 GCA_026074375.1 Tanacetum coccineum
AAACTAATATTTTTGGTTTTTATGACAGATTTTAAGACAAACTATAGAAAACTAATGATTTAAAACTAATTATTAAGAACTATAAACATAAGACAACTATAATAAGCATAAGTGAACTATACAAATTAGAAATAAATCAAATAAGCAGATTAAGCAAACAATAAGCTAATAAGCAGATTTATACCAATCTTCTGGAGCCTGTTAACGATAAAGTCAAGAGACTCTGTGCTTGATGCACTAAAATTTTCATATTGTTGCTTCAAAAGTGTCTTCTGTGTTTTCTTAGTGGCTTCATTACCTCCAAATCGTATTTCGATAGCAACAAACATTGTTTTAGCATCAGTATACTGACTAAAAGTAAGTTGATGTTCATTGGGAAGAGCCATGAGTAGAAAGCTTCTAGCCTTCACATCATTCTTCTTGTTGGTCTTTTCTTCAGCAGTTATAGGTACTGACATCTTTGTAACTAAAGTATCATTCTCTTGTGCTGTTTGTGGTACAGATACCCATGAGTTACCATTCTCGGTGACCTCCCATAGAGCATAGTCTTGTACCTGGAAGTATTGCTTGATTCTTATCACCCACATCTCATACTTACCTAGTTTGAGTATGGGTAGCTTAGCAGTAGTATTACTCTGTGCGGATTCAAATTCCATAACTTCTAGATCAAAGTTTCAGAACACAAGGCTCTAATACCACTGTTGATCCCAACTAGATCTTGCAAACCTTGTTAAAGGGTTAGTTGTATTGAATAGATTCAAGACAACTATGCTAGAAACTTTGTTGATACTAAGAGTATGCGGAATCTACTCTTTAGTACTTAGAAGAATATGAATGTAATAGTAAACTGTGATGCAGTAGAATGAACAATGAATTTAACCAAAAATCTTCAATATTATTATGATGAATAATACGAGTACTCTGTCTAGTACTAGGGTTTACAACCTTGAAGCTATGAATGTGTCTATCGAGATGTGTTTACAACCAAAACCTAGGATCTCCTTTTATATACCAAGGAGTCCTTTACAAGATAACTACAAATATTCTAAACTACTATGAGATATCAACATATCCTCTAAATATATAAGATATAAACTAAATCATTCCATACATATTACAAAACACACTTTTATCTCTTCAACAGTTGTAATCTACATGCAGCAGTACTAAGTATTCTTCTGGCAGTACTAACCTAGTTAGTACTCTTAGTCATATCTTGAACAGTATTAAGTTCTTGAACTAGAAGTACTAACTTGTGAAGATTTATTCCCAACACTCCATATCGACCTTTCCAGATACGGCGTATCGAGTCTTTTTTAGACACTATAAATAGAAGACTCAAAAATGAGTTTTCAGTGTGCAATATCATATTCTTTATACCATACTCATTAAAGACGAATTTTAGAAGAGAAGATCAGCCACAAAGGTCAAGCATCGATCACGAATCCATAGAAGACATCGTGTAATTTTTACTCTCTTAATCGTTCGATTTTCATTGTTTGATTACGCTTGTATAATTACAATGGTTGTGGGCTAATACCCTCGGGTATTAGCCATCTTAATGAAAGTTCAATGTTTGGTTTGTTTTAAAATTGATTTCTTAATTAATCGTTGATTGTTTAATTATGTTTATCACCTCATACTTGTTTATGTGTTTGAATATGCGACCTATCATTCAACTGGATCTAGTGATACGGACCAAGTAATCTAGATACCGGGATAGCTCTCCATATCGTGTTTCATATTACTGGACCAATAGGATCACAAATAACGTTCTGTCTTTGTCTTTGAATTATGAGCTTAGTTGGACCGGTAGGTGACCCGTTTATGTTTCAGCAATCATGCTCTTAATTAACTGATAAAGATTTGAATAGTGGACTACCAGTATATAAAACACCGTCAAACAATAAGTGGGTAAAGTCCCGTTGGGCTAGGGTTTTAACAGGATCACCACTGCTTTGATTCCCTAAGATAGATTATAATTAAACTAAAGGATGCTTTATGCGGATGCGTTAATTGTGACAGGATTAATCGTGTCTAGGTCTTAGGATGATGTCCCGCCTAAGTCTTAAGAATGATATGCCGCTTCGAGATAAGTAAATCATTGCACTAAAACAAACAAACCAGCATTGAACCGGATTTAATATGGCTAATACAGTTTTCTATCATTTGGCTTGTACCGCTTTTCTATCTTCTGATTTTCTTCTTTTGTGTTTATTGTGTATTGAATTGATATTTGTTTCCACCAAACCTGTGCCAGTCTCTCAGGCTGAAAACCCCCATATCATTAGACAACGTACATAGCATAGGTTTAACCAGTAAATAGACTAATTAAAATACTGATAGAATATAGGATTAATGTTCCACTCTTAGTGTTCGACACCCTACTTACCGCAAACTCCATCTTGACCGGGTACACTGCTCGTTAAAGTGTTGTTTTAGGTTTGTCTGCTAAATATAAATTTAAAACTTGATAATCAAATAATTGACCCTACACGACAGCACATCAGGTTTTTGGCGTCGCTGTCGGGGAATGAATTAATTAAACCTTATTCTTATTAGTATTTCCAACCATTAATCAATTAGTTTAGTGTAATCTAATTATTTAAATTCTGTTTGTATTTATTCGCATTGTATGTTTAAATTCTCGCATTTAATTGTTTTTAATAGTATTCTGTTCTAACTGATCACCTTATACGCCGTATCCACCAGTTGGATACAACGTATCAAACCTTCTGTACAGAATAGCGTATTAAGTTTTACTGTCTAAACGACGTATCTGTTTTCCAACAATACGGCGTATTCCATAAACTTTATACGGCGTACTGGCATTCAACAGACCTATACGGCACATTCACATCAATTGAATACGACGTATCTGTCATCTGATACAGTAACAGTAGTAAAACTCCAATTATCTCGATTCTACATTTTGATTTCTCTCATCATGACATATCCTACTGATTTATTGTCATTTTTTTCAGGTAGTGCATGACAAGAAGTTCTACAAAGGAATTACTCTCACCTTTAAAAAACCCGGAACAAAATTTTTGCTCAAAAAGGAGGCTTTTCGATACACCAAGTCTCATAGAATCAAATTCACCGGAATTCGATCACATTTTTGACATCAAAGAACAATCAGAGGAAGAATTAAGAGAAACAAAGACGAAAACAATGGAGCAGTATATGAGCAAAACCCGAGAAAATTACAGGTCGGGCGTTACTAGGCACACAATCAACCAAGACACCCCCTTTGAATTAAAAGGGAAATTTCTCAAGGAACTTCGTGATAATACTTTTAGTGGCTCAGAACACGAAGATGCAAATGAGCACATCGAGAAGGTTCTCGAGATTGTTGACTTATTTCACATCCCAAAAGTAACTCAAGATCAAATCATGCTCCGGGTCTTTCTTGTATCCCTAACTGGAGCCGCAAGCATTAGGATCAATTACAACCTGGGAGGTTCTCAAAACTAAGTTTCTAAACAAATATTTCACTATCATAATTCATTCGGATAATCTTTTCCTTGTAGTATTTTTTTCTTCGGACATGATTCATAATTGTGAAAGTAGCAAAACTCACGAGCTACATATTTTTACCATTGTATTGTGCAATTTCCCGACCATTATAGAGATAGAAAAATTTCACTTTAACACAGGAAATACAAAACTTTACACGAAAGCAACTAGCAACATAGAAATAGGCTTAATCTACATGGTAGGCGAAGGTGTAAAGGTATAACGAAACATAAATATTGGTGTAGAAAAAGAAAGGAATGGCTCAATAGGTTGTTCTAGGGAATCTTACTCTAAAAATGAGAGTAAACAAAGGGTTACACGGGAGTTTAACCAACCAGTGAAGTTAGTTAATTTTATGACATGTAGGCTTTTTGGTTTAATCCTAGAAATTTATCAATTGAACATGTTCCTCTATCTAAATCCATAGTAATAATCATTGCGGTCTCGAGTGATAAACCAGGCCAAGTTCTAAAGTCCACTACATCACTGGCACACTCATAATTTTGTAGAATTTTATGGATAGTTGGAAACGGAATAGGCTTAATTCTTATAATATGTAACAAGGGTTATAGTGCGCTAGGTATTGTAACTAGTGATTTTTACAAAAGTCATGCTAAATTTTTTTTAAATTTGACCATTTTTAAGCACTTTGCATGTTATTTTGTAAAAAAAGAAGACAAGTACGTTTTAATTCTCCATCCCCCGACTTAAGTTATACAACATCCTCGTTGTATAGATAAAACAATAAAAATAATAAGGAAAAATAGAATTAGAACGAAAAACTCGATGTTTTGCTTGTGATAATTCTTCAAGATGAGTCCCTGAGCAAAAAGTGTGTTGACTAGGGCTTCAACATGCTCGGATAAGATCAACACATGTCTTTTTCAGCATATACCATATCATAGTTTCAGCAAGGTCCTGTATAAGAGATTAGAAGACAAGTGCAAATTCTATCTCGCTACAATGGTACAAGAAAACAATTAAACACATAACTGTACAGGGATCAATACGCCGTATCCCAAACCCTAGGATACGCCGTATTGTTCCTGTAGAAATAATTAAATTACTGGAATTAAATATTAAGTTTTAAAAACTGATAACGTCCAAACACGTCTATACGTCGTATCTAGAGGGGTTCGATACGCCGTATAGAGTATCTGGGAAGACAGACTCAAGCAACAAACAATTAAAATGCGAAAAACAATTAAAATGGCCGGGTTGTCTCTCGGGAAGCACTTTTGTTTACAGAAAAGTCTTTAAGTTAGACTTGCCCCAATTTAATCCCATCCTTATAAAACAATTTGGGGTCGAACGGGATGCCAAATGGCACATACAAATTCTTGATTAGGAAAATGAATGACATCCCTTTGATAACATAATTCCAAGTCACAATATTAACATTTAGATCCTTGGTAAAAAAAATTGTTTTGAAAAATTTACTAATTCTATCATGCCTTATTTCCAAAAGCTTATTTGACCCATGTGCATAAGCACAATCATCGACATTTATTACATTACCCACTAAAGACTGTTTATATCAATTTTATCATCATCATTGTCCTTATCCGATTTTGAATCATCGGGATAAATCACGTTAAAAGGAAATAGATCATTAAAGTTTAAAACGTTTTGTTCCTCTCCATCACATTCGGACAATAATGTTTCATCTTTCAAATTAAATTCATTGATATGTTGAGGAATTACAACAGGTTCAGTTGAGAAATCTGATTTAGATGTTAGAGCATCATTGTAAACAATGGCTGGAAATTCATTCTCAAAATCTTTAAAGAAGTCTAAATCATCAAAATAACTGACCGTAGGCTCGGGTGACGGAAACGAAGGCATATTGACTTTATCATTATCATTTTCCGAATCCGTTTTAGATATTATTTTATAAGAAAATGAATTCTTGTCATAAATCACCATGTAATCTTCATCGTCGGATTCGTCAAACGACACTCTAAAGTCAATTTTATTGTCGTTAAGAGGACTTACCGTGGGTTCATAGGAGTGCGTTACTTTAGATGTAAACGCGTTATCAAAGACTATAGCTGGGAATTCGGTTTTAATGGATCTAAGGTCGTGAACGTCTTCATCATACCAGATCTTACCATACGTAGCAGTTTCCCAGTTATACACCTTACCACGCCTACGAGCTTTTTCTTCCTCAAGCCTGATGTATTCTTCCATAGTAATGTTGGGGTAGTCTATTTTAACCTGTAATAAATTTGCTATGAAAGAAAACTGTCAAATAGCTTAATACGCCATATTCAATGAACTGAATACGCCATATTGATGATACAGTCGAATACGCTGTATTGGTTTGAAAAAAAATTATACGCCGTATCCAATAAATTGAATACGCCGTATTGAGTATTCGACTCAGAAAGTTACAGTGAACTGTAATAATGCACACAAACACACAATATGCAAAATATACAATGCAGAAAATTAAACACATAAATATGCAAATTAATCTAAACTAAACTAAACTAAACTAAAACACTAATAAAAACAAGAATTAAACAACTTCACTCCCCGGCAACGGTGCCAAAAACCTGATGTGCTATCGTGTAGGGTCAATTATTAGATTATCAAGTTTTACATTTATATTTAGCCGACAAACCTAAAACAACACTTTAATGGGCAGTGTACCCGGTCAGGTGGAGTTCGCTGTAAGTAGGGTGTCGAACACTAAGAGTGGAAAATTAATCCTATATTCTATCAGTATTTTAATTAGTCTATTTACTGGTTAAATCTATGCTATGTACGTTGTCTAATGATATGGAGGGTTTTTAGCCTAAGAGACTGGCACAGGTTGGGTGATGACAAATATCAATTCAATACACAATAAACACAAAAAAAGAAAATTAGAAGATAGAAAAGCGGTGCAAGCCAAATGATAGAAAACTGTATTAGCCATATTAACTACGTTTCAATGTTGGTTTGTTTGTTTTAGTGCAATGATTTTCTTATCTCGAGGCGGCATATCATTCTTAAGACTTGGGCGGGGCATCATCCTAAGACCTAGACACGGTTAATCCTGTCACAATAAACTATGTCGCATAACGCATCTTTTTGTTAAATTATAATCTAACTTAGGAATTAAAGAGGGGTGCTCCTGTTAAAATCCTAGCCAGTCGGGACTTTACCACATATAGTTTGACGTTGTTTTATGATACAGCTAGTAGTCTATCAAGTCAAATCTTATCAGTTAATTAAGAGCATGATTGCTGAAACATAAACAGGTCACCTACCGGTCTAACTAAGCTCATAATTCAAAGACAAAGACAGAACGTTATTTGTGATCCTATTGGTCCAGTAATATAAAACACGATATGGAGAGCTATTCCGGTATCTAGATTACTTTTTAGGTATCACTAGACCCAGTTGAATGACAAGTCGCGTATTCAAACACATAAATAAGTATGAGGTGATAAACATAATAAAACATCAACGATTAATTAAGAAATCAATTTAAAACAAACCAAACATTAAACTTTCATTAAGATGGCTAATACCCGAGGGTATTAGCCCACAATCATTGTAATTATATAAGCGTAATCAAACAATTAAAATCGAACGATTAAGAGAGTAAAAATTACACGATGTCTTCTATGGAGTCGTGATCAATGCCTAACCTTGGTGGCTGATCTTCTCTTCTAAATTCGTCTTTTAGTGAGTATGGTATAAGGAATATGATATTGCACACCAAAAACTCGTTTTTGAGTTTTCTATTTATAGTTGCGGGAAAAGACTCGATACGCCGTATCCAACGAGGTCGATACGGCGTATTGGGCTAGATTCCTTGGAGTGCGCGCTACGTTCGTAATAAATCTTTGATATCATTCCCAATTTACTTAATTTACTGTATCTTCAAATCGTTATCTTCTTGGATACGGCGTATGTAGACAGCATGGATACGCCGTATTGGGAATTGGCCAAACGCGTTTTCTTGTGAAGTCTTGGCGCTGATACGCCGTATCTCTTTAGTTGGATACGGCGTATTGGTGAAATTTCAGCAATCTTCAAATATCTTCGTTTTAGCTCCAAATAATGCGCCTTTTAGCTCGTTTTCACAAAACACTCCTGAATTACTGCATTTATCATCTTTAAAGCAATTAAGCACCAAATAATACAATAATTATATAAAAGTGGACAAAACAGATGGGATAAATGATATAATAAAGTGACGTTATTTGATGTCATCAAATATCCCCCCACTTGATTCCTACTTGTCCTCAAGTAGACTTTAAAAAAAGTTCAGTTTATGAAAATTGTTTCCCAACCAAAGTTTAGGATTTTCCGTTTAAGCATCGTTTTGTCCTAATCACATGTACATGACCAAGCTCATCACGAAATATGGAAATGAAAACGCTCAGATCACTCAACTAATCTAGGGTGTAACATTTAAGTAGTACGCTCAATTGCCCGGTCGTGATTAGCTTCGTATCATAGGCTTGGCAAGGATACACATCTCCACCGCTAAAGCTAAGGAGAAACAAGTCAAAAGATAAATTGGGCATTTATAAATAGGCTTAGGTTTAATCATTCTATCAGTCTTTCACCATAAGTACCACACCAACAAGGCAGTTGGACCATACATACACGGCCGTAACGACGGAATAGACATATATGATCCGAACACATCCCCGTTCATGTTTAACCAGCGGTTAGGATGAACAACGATATAGGGTATGAAGCTTCTGACTTTCACCAAAGGTCGTCGTCAAACAAGGCAGATGAGACATGCATACATGGCCGTAACGACGGAATAGACATCCATGCTCGATCAAATCCTCATTCGAGTAGATCATAAGGTTAGTTATCAGGGAAGGGAAGTAAAATGGTTGTTAAATAAAATAAACAAAACAAATAGATTAAGCCAACAAATAAGGTGCGGTTGCTAGCAACTTTCCCCCGACCGTTCCATGACAAAGACTCGAACATATAGACAAACGCCTCGATCATAGAAATGACAAAGACAACCTAAGTTGGCGTTCCTATAACGGTCAACTTCCCTTACATCCCGCTCTTTACAGACTTTTACAAAATAAGTGGTGATATCGGCCACTTTTTACAAGACTTTACATCGTTGATTTTTGTAACGTATCAATGAATAATCGATCCTTCCAAGCTAAGCAAATTAAACAAGTAACATTGTCGCTATAAGTTTATATGATAAGCCCCACATACTTAGACTTGTGAATTTTCAACTCCCACATGGATATACAATTGAATTGTGTGTACTCATTTTAATTTAAAACCATAGACCATCCTGATTTCATAGTCAAAATTCAAAATGAATCATGACACAAAGCAACAACTTATTAAGGCAGTCGTAACTAGATTTCGAGATTATAAACTTTAGAACTTTTTGCACATATTCAACCTATTAATCATAAGTTCTTTAAAGCTTAGGAATGCGTTGCTTAGTTTGAACCCCTACCTCGTGGTTAACGGAGTAGGATATCACAACCAACGACCGATGTTCTTAGTTTGAAAACCCACCCCGTTGCTAGCGTAGTGGGAAATCACATCAACACCTTCTTCCTAATATGGCTAAGGATTGGTGTCTTAGTTTGAACCCTCACCTAGACCTTTCTTCCAAGTGAGATATCACGACACAAAAGACCAATCCCTAGAATTAAAGACGACTAGTTGACCCCCACCTGCTTGTTAACGGAGTGTGATAACACGACACATCTTTAACTTGTTCCAATAATAACAACTGCATGCTACATTGGCAAAATTCAATATTCAAGCCATTTTTTGCATTCATATTTCATTCATGCTTCTTTGGCATTTCGCTATTTTAATCACTGACAAAATCATCGCTTTGAAAACTCAAGTTACAAATTATTGAAGCTTTTTTCTGAAAACAACGATTGACTATATTGACATTAAATTGAATACGTAAGATTAGGTGGATTAGAAATTTACGGGAGGAAAACCACAATTACTCGTATCATTTTTTTAGAATAATCTTAGCTTAGCGCATAAACTGTATATTAACTCTATCATTTCTCGTTTACATATCACATTATTAAAATTCAAAGCAATAGAATTCGTGAAAGCTTGGCCTAAAGGAACTAGCTAGGGCTCAACACGCCCGATCAAGTCAAAAATTATTCTTATTCTACCAAAAGAAAAAGCAAATGTGACAAAACACTATTTATAAATTTGAAAAATTTTTAATTATTTTCCATATTTTTGGTAATTTTGAGGTGGCCAAAAAAAACCGTTTAGTACGTGGTAACAATGCTGCAGGAAACAATCAAATCGAAGATACCCCCCCAAACTAGAACTAAACATCGTCCTCGATGTTTTGAAGGGTACTACATTAATCCTAAGGCCATTTATGAGGTATGCCAAAAGATAAAACGTTAGTCGATAAGATTAGGATATCGGATTCCCAAATGAAGCTGAGGATGTGAAACTCTTGATGAATGACCTGAGAGTCTTCACAATCCGGGCAATCCTGGACAATAAACAATAACAACAACATGGAAAACACGGGTAATGGAAAAGATAAGCTATTTTACACAACAACACAAAACACTTATTTAACACTACATACTACTACTACTACGATAAGCTATGATAAGCATGGGGTGCCTCCCACGAAGCGCTTGTTTAGGGTCGCGATGCTTGACCCATCACAAGGATTTATGGATCCTTGAGGAAACAAGTGGAAATTAAAATCATCATCGGACTTTCATTCAAGTGACTACGATAAGTATTGAATTTCATGAAAGTTCCACTCCGATGAGATACATCCGGCTTAGAAGAATGATACTTTTGAAATGCCGGGATCAAATATGGTGTCTTCATCCCCACAGGAGAGAAGATAAGGAGGAATAACGGGAATGAAAAGAAATGGGAGAAAGATCCATACAACATAAGCGAAAATGGATTCACTAGAAGGTATGAAATCTAACTCAAGGGTGGGCAAAACATTAAGCACATGAACTCTTGGTTCTCTTGTTTGGAAAATATTTCCCACCACATCCATTGTGAAATTGCCCAGCTCGGGCTCATCCTTAAAGAAACAATCATACTCTGGTTGAGATATGATTTGAGCGAGTTCATCGGCGAACTCCTCATGAAAATCACTCCTATTGGAAGGATGATATGAATTGATCGAAAGATCAAAGATGAACGAATCATATTTAGAAAAAGAAGAATCAGAATAAGTAGTGGTACTGCCACTACTAGTCTCTTCAATGTGATCGTTTGAGAAAGCTTCATAATCTGGAAGAGATAAATCTGAAGGAGTAGTGGGACTGCCACTACTAGGCTCTTCCAAATTAAAGCAGAAAGTTTCCGATTCGGGCAAAGAATTATCAAAGGTGTTAGTCTCCTCCAAGAAAAGGTTAGGAAATGTGGAGGTAGACTTGGTCACAACAACGGAAGATGGAACGGGATTATCTTTTAATGCTTTGATTTTAGCAACAAGACGATTGACATTCAACAATTTTTCACGAAGGGTATCGTCTTTGATTAAAAGAATGTCATCCTCAATCCTTCCAACTTCTGGAATAACAATCTCCATCACCTTCGAGCTAACTGGCTCAGAATTGGGAGGTGATGCCTCAACATACTCGACATCGTTACTAGAGAAGGAATCTTCATCAGTCGAAGTAGAATCAACGTTAGAATCAGAGAAATCCTCAGATTGATCTTTTGAAATGTCAAGAGGCGGAGAATTGTCATGAAAAGGCACATCACACACTTTGGGAACACCTTTGGACTCACTTGGGATTGGGACAAGGATTTCAACACTAGACTTTATGAATTCGTCCGATTCCGTTGCCGAAATTGTGTCAAGATGCTCATTCTCCATAATTAGAGAGTTTACGGGCTCCTCGGTTGATAAAACGGGTGTGATTGCAATGGTATAGTCATTGTCATCATCATCATCACAAATGGGAATCTTCCAATAGCGCTCTTTAGCCGCTTGCTCTTCTGCAATTCGCTTCTCTTCTTCTTTCTTTTGCATAGCTTGAGCAATCAAATCATGCAAGGTTGTCATTTGAGTGTTTAGATGCTTATATCCAGATTTGAATTGCTCATTTTGAGAATTGAAAAACTCATTTTGAGATTTTAAGATCTGATGATAGACGGTATATTGCGGAGGTTGAAATTGGTCAAAACCGAAAGAATTAGAATCATAGCAAGGATTTTGCTCATGATAATAGTCTTCATTCATTTGTTGACACTGAAAAGTCTCATGAGGACCTCCACAATAGTTACAACAAAGGAATTGTTGTTGAAGACTTTGAGGATTTTGTGAGAAATTAAAGTCTTGATTGTAACACAGTTCCGATTGGATAAACGGAACTTGGGGTGAACAATCGTAACCATAATGAACATTGTTTCCAAAATTCTCATAAGAATGAGTCGGGGGTTGTGGAGATGGGTTTGAATAATCGGGAGTGTTATTAGATGAGTACGGAGTTAAAACATTTGGTGTTTCACTCCGAATCTTACAATAAAAACAAACTCCATCATATTCATTGCAACCACATTTTTGGCATTGACCAAAAATTTTTGGTATTTGCACACTTTTTCGAGCTTGTGGGATCTTATCAACAGTTTGTTTGGTTGGTTCCGGATTAGAGATAATCGGAGTTTTCGGTGGACAATTATAACCAATATGAGCACCTTTCCCACAAGACTTACAAGTGCATCGTTGACAAAAGATGCCATCTAACGAATCACCACACTCGCAACAACACTTTTGGTCGATTAGTGGAGATTTTTGTGAGGAATTGACACTGGGGTCTTGTTTGACAACGAATGGCTCTCGAGGAGCATTAACAACGTTGGAATTGTCATTGGATGACTTGGAAGTATTTTGAAACTTTTGAAAAGCTTTCTCCAATATCTTTCGTGTCAGGTCACATTCTAGACAATTAAGACCATGCACCAGGTCTCCACAATCGAAACAAATTCTTTCAATCTTAATGTGTTGTTGAGACGATTCGGGCATTGGAACAAGAATCTTGTTTTTGAGTTTCTCTTTTGAACAACAAAAGGCTGAAGTGTGCAAATTTCCACAAGCCGAACATGCTTTAATCGCTTTAAGGCGACAATCGAATGATGTCATAAGAATTAAATAGATAGAGGGATAAGGAAAGAATTAACTGATACGAAGAAAAAGAAGATTATTTTTGGTTTTTTCGAATTTATTAACAACATATTTCACAATTGGACAAAATCAGATAGACAACTTAAACCTGATAATCAATCTTACTTCACGGTAGCTCTCAGTATGAAAAACGAACAGATGAGCGGAGGAGAGGGATAGCGCGAAGCTTATTTCTCCTTTCGGGTCGTAGTTCCTAGGAACAACCCTCCTTATACCCACTTTATAGTTTGTTAATCAAATCGAGGTGAGCCGTATATCGTAAGTGACACAGAAGGCAAGTTTTAAATCTTTGGTTCGATTGGGAACTCAGTAGTTCACCGGAACTTATTATGATAATACCTCAGTGGAGAATATTATATTTTGGTATTTTACCAATTAGTGAATTTTTATTTTTTTATGGACAATTTTTTTATATTTTTGATTTTTTTTTTTTTTTTTTGGTTTTTTAATTTTTTATATGATATGTACTAATAAAAAGAAAAGAAAAATATTTTTGTGTTTTTTAATATGATATATTAATAATAAGACAAGTTCAGATCAAAGTCGGATAAAAATCGTAGCAAATGCCTCCCCGGCAGCGGCGCCAAAAATTGATTCGTGATATAGTACACACTTATATAGCAACCCTAATACAGATCCTGACCGAATGCCCTTGACCAAGGCGCAAAGGTCAATTCACAATAGGAGAAGATACCAAGTTATGAATCATGATAAAAAAGATTCGGTAAGAGATATTCCCGGGTCGTAATTGTCAAGAGGGCTGCAATTGAAAGTTATCCTGGTTTGATGAGAAATTGAATGATGAAGAATATATGATGTGATGGAAACACTGATATGATTACAACTAAAATTAATTAAACAAAATCTAATTTAATCTACGGGAAACAAATATAGGAAATAGGGATCTTAAAAAACTACGGGAAACAAAATTAGTTGTAAGGAAATCCTAAAATTAAATCTAAATTAAATACGGGGAGCAGAATAAGGTATCGGGAAACCTAGATATTAAAAATTAAGAAAAATAAATGCTAAATTAAATTAAAAATCAAAATTAAATTCTAATTAACTTAACTTGAAAAATAAAGAAAACTAGAACTAAAACGGAGGTCGTTTGAATGCTAAACGAAAATTAATCGGTTAAAAACGCACCCGGTTAAAAAAGGGTTTTCTAAAAACTGAAATTTAAGAAAAATTAAGCCTATACTAAATTTTATATTTTTCCTAGACACTAAATGACAAAAGAAAATTTTGTAAAAAAGAAATATATTTTTTTATTAATTTTTGGATTTTTTATGAATTTATAAAGATTAAAAACTAATTAAAACTAAGAAAATAGAAAAAGACAAAAAATAAAAGTTATAAAAATTCTGAAAAAATAAAATTAAATAAAGAAAAAGTTAACAATTCTAAAAATATAAAAATGCCCAAATTTTACTGTATAAATTAAAAGTAATTAAACTAATTAAATTTTAACCTAATTTAATTATTTAAATTAAATAAACTAACTAAAGCTAACTGTTGTTAAAACAAAAGGACTAACAGTGAAAGGACACAAGGACTAACTGGGAAACAACAAACTAACAAGGGGGACTAACAGTTTTAACTATTAAAGACAAAATTACACAAATGGTCCCTGAGGTGGACCCCGATTACAAGGCAAGTCCAAAGTGCTTATTAGACAAAACTCAAAACAGCAAACTTGTTCAGGGGCTTAATGGCAACATTTTTCCTAAAAGCACTAAGTGCTGAAATTAACTAAATAAGCCAGAAAAGTAAGCTTTGTTGGACAGCAGGCATATATGGCTTATGGGCTTATTTCTCTTTTCTTTTTGGGATTTTAAGCTACAAAATAAGCTAAGACTATGGGAATAAGCTAATAAGGCCAAGGGAGTCCTAATAAAGCTATGGTTACCTAAAATAAGCCCTAAGATAAGCTGGGATCTTAATAAGCTATGTTAACAGTTTATATAAAAAACAGAAAAAGGTGACTTTTGAGCTTATATTAAGCTGACTAAATAAGCTAACTAATGGTTTTAAACTGCTAAACCTAAAAGATAAACCTATAGGCTATATTAAAAAGCAATAAGATCCTATGGTTATGTTTAAAATAAGCTAGAAAAATGGGGCTTAAACTGGTGCTCAGCACCAGGGGAGGGTGGCAGTGAGTGTACAATAGAGGTGGTATTGCAAGAAAACAGTGGGGAAGGGGTGGTTTGAGGTTTTGGCGCCAAGTGGGTTACAGTACAAGGTGGTTGCAGGTTTTAAAAGGGATCTTTGGGGATGGTGCAACTTTAGTCCCTCATCTCTTTCTCTCTTTCTATTTCATTTTGGCCGATTTTAGTTATTAAACCAAGTTTCAAAAGTGACAGCTTAAGTCCCTCCGTTTTTATAACAAAAGAGATAAAAGAGGGTTTTGGTAATATGCAAAAATGGTCCCTGCTGTTTATTTACTAAAAGAAAAAGGGGAGGTTAGGGTAAATTGCAAAACCAACCCTTGTGTTTGGTTAAACCATTTTTCTTAATAAAACAACTTTCAAAACTTGGCATTTTTGGTCCTTATGTTTTATAAAAAGGTTATTGGGCTTGGGTTTTGTGTTTGGGCTTGTATTGGGCCCACTGGGTTTGGGTTTGGGCCCAATAAGGTGTGTGGGCTTGTATTGGGCCCAATTGAGTGTGTCTGGGCCCAATAAGGTACAGGTTTGGTTATTGGGCTTTTTCAAGCCCAATAAGGTTATGGAGTGGGTTTTGTGTGTACAATGGCTGAGATTGGCTGTTCAAGGGCTAGGATCGGGCCTTCAAAGTCTTCACAGTCTTTGTCAATTGCACACAAATGGGCTGTTGTAATTGATTGAGGGCCCATTTGGTCTTCACAGTCTTCATAGATATACTATTGGGCTTTCCCGGCCCATCAGATGGGTTAAGATTGCATTAAAAAAACAGGATGTATTGTTCGGCTTGCTCTCTTTCCTTTTATACAAGTCCAATGGCTTCTATTGGACTTGGGATAAGTTAGCTGTGGAGTCTAGAAGTTCCCAGGTAATCATAGCACCTTTGTTTGCCTGTGCATCATTCTAAGCCATGGAAGGGGGCTTCGTAGTTGTGTGATTTGCCAGGAAAGGGTTATAGGGGCTTGGGTTGGTGGGTGAAAGTGAGTGTTTTTTTGAGCTGGGAATGTACTTAGGCGATTGGTGGTATTGCAGAAAACATGTGGGAAATGGTGTGGTTTGATTTTGGCGGTAGGGTGAGGTTACAGTTGTGGTTAGAAGTTTAAAGATAAGTTTGGGGAAGAGGCAACTTTAGTCCCTCATCTTTTCTTCTCTTTTCATTTCTTTCTTTAAGCCCAAGTTTAGTTATAACAAGGTTTGGAAAGTGACACAAATGGCCCCTCCGTTTTATAACAAAAGAAATAAAGAAAGGTTTGGCAATATTGCAAAATGGTCTGCTTCTTTGTTTTATACTAAAAAGGGGATAAAAGAAAGTTTAAGCAAATTGCTAAACTAGCCCTTGTGTTTTATTTTCCTATTTTTTCTTTTTAAAACAACTTTCAAACTTTGGCATTTTTGGCCCCTTTTCTTTATTTTTTTCATTTTTAATTATAAAACAAAGTTTACTAAAATTTACATTTTGGTCCTTGTGTTTTATAGAAAAGGATTTTGGGCTTTTGGGCTTGTATTGGGCCCACTGGGTTTGGGTTTGGGCCCAATAAGGTTCAGGAGTGGGTTTTGTGTGTACAATGGTGAGTATTGGCAGGTGATGGGTTGGATTGGCTTCAAAGTCTTACAGTCTTTGTCTAATGCACTCATATGGGCTTTTTTGTTTAAGCAATTGATTGAGGGCCCATTTGGTCTTCACAGTCTTCATAATTATACTATTGGGCTTTCCCGGCCCATCAGATGGGTTAAGATTGCATTCAATAGTATTCTTCAGTTCCGGCTCCGGTTTGACTGCTGATTCTTCAGTATTGACTCTGACTTTGACATTTTTGGACTTTGGCCTTGATTTTGCACAGTCTTTTCCATTCCATGCTCAGTTTTGTCATTTTGGCTTGGTTTTCTGTCTTTTTGTTGATATCCACTTCCTGCACAATACAAATGCAAAACAAACATATATTTGGCAGTTTTTGTCTGTTTTTGGTCATTTAAGCTCGTTTTTAGAGGTAAAAGATATGTGTAATTAAGCACCTTATCACCTTCAATAACAATCTTCACATCTTTGGTTGATTTGTTACATAACTAGAGTATGGGGGAAATCCTGGATAAGATTGAAAAGAAAATATGGGATTCCATGTGTCATGGTGGGAGATTCTACTCATAGTCGATGGATATCGTGTATTCTTGATTACAACAAGAAGAACACGCCTTAATTGTTGAGTCCATTCATATCTAAGTTTGATAAAATCAAAGATATGATGTGATACAACAGTTAGACCTCGCACCACAACGACAAGAGATGTCTGTTGAAAATGTCTCTTCAGGCCTCGTTCCTCAAGGACAAAAGGCGTCAGATTATGACTACTATTGACCCCTTGCCCCCTAAGACAAAATGTTGTTCTCTACAGCAGGAAAAAGACAGATTAATCACACAAGTCTCGGGTTAGATTTCTTTCAGTTCTTTACTTTGAGGATTATTACAATCAAACACCGGTCTTGAATGAGGAAAACAACAATGATCAGACACGAATGCATTGGTCTCAACAAGATGGATTTTTTCAATCTTTTTGTACCACGGGTACATGAATTGGTGAGTCTTCCTCACGCATCATTGTTAATACCGTATGAGCATTCATTTTCAAACCACAAAGTCAATGATTACATATTGGACCAGAGTCATCCATTAGAACAAATGGTTTTCGGGGAAATCCAACCATGCAGTTCAAACAAGAGACAGCTTGCCACAGATCTGAAATGTATATGTTAGACGCTTAACGTGGTTGTATTGTTGACATCCGGAAGAACATTAAGGAGGCAATGGCTGATTTTGCATGGATCGAAGCAATGCAGGATGAAACTCATCAGTTCGACAGACTAAAAGTCTGGGAACTAGTCGACAAACCATTTGGCAAGATGATTATAAAGCTAAAGTGTTTGGAAGGAACAGAAGGGGGGGGGGGTGGGGGGGAATGAAGATCAGATGTAATTCGCAACAAAGCACGACTTGTAGCTAAGTTTTAGCTCAGGAAGAGGGTATGATTTTGAAGAATTAATTTGTTGCTCCCAGTTGCTCGCTTGGAATGCAGTCGGACTTTTTCGTTACCTTGCAGCACACAAGTCCTTTCCAATCTATCAGATGGACGTGAAAACGGCATTTCTTAATGGTCCACTGAAGGAGGAGGTTTATGTTGCTCAGCCAGAGGGTCGTGATCCAGGATCTCCAGAAAAGTTACCTTCTGAGGAAATCTTTGTAATGGATTTATTAAGGCAAGCTCCAAGAGCCTGGTATGATGAACTATCAAACTTCATGATGTCCAAAGGCTTTACTAAAGGTACAATTGACCCAACTTTATTCAAGATAAAATACGGGGAGGATATTCTACTAGTGCAAATTTACGTTGATGACATAATTTTTGGGTCTACAAACCCTAAATATTCGAAAAGATTTGAAAAGTTAATGCCTGTAGACTTGAATGTGTCCTTTAATGGGGAGATGAAGTTCTTTTTAGGACTACAGATCCACCAGTCCCCAAAAGGCATTTTTATCAATCAGGCCAAGTACGCTTTAGAAATTCTGAAAAAGCATAATATGGACAATTATCACTCCATTGGTACACCATTGGCTACTAAACCCAAACTAGATGTAGACTTGAGTGGAGAACCCGTAGACCAATCTGATTATCATAGTAAAATCGGGTCACTCATGTACTTGACATCGAGTAGAGCAGACTTCGTGATAAGGCGTATGCATATGTGCACGTTAACAGCTTTACGACCAACTCTAAGCACCTCATGGAGGTTAAAAAGAATCCTTTAAATACCTAAATGGTACCTTTAACATGGGACTCTGGTATCCAAAGGATTCTCGGCTTTGTACTAATAGTGCATTTCTGCGCTGATCATACCGGATGCCTTGATACTCGGAAATGCACTTCTGGAGGATACTGTTCCTGGTGGATCAAGCTTGTGAATTGGATGTCAGAACAAACTGCACTGCAATGTATTCAGCAGAGGCAGAGTACGTGGCGTTATTCTTGCAGTTGTGCTCAGTAATGTGGATGATGACACAACTTCAAGATTATGCTTAACTATAACACAAATCCGTTCGTATTGCGGACTCTCATGTCAGCCATAGCAATCTCAGGCAACCCCCGTACCCATTCACGGACAAGCACATCCATACTCGGAATTATTTCATAAAGCGAAACAGGTGGGAAATGGTATAATTGAATTATTATTTTTGTCAGAACTGAATACCAATTAGCTGACATGTTTACGACAGCCCTTCCTGAGGATCGGTTTTAAGTAATATTGTCAGAAGGATTGGTCCGGTTATGAGATGTTTGACTCCAACTGAAAACTGGTGGGTTCTGACAAATGAGTCTGCTTGATATAATCATCAAACATCACCTTGTAAATATTTTTGAGAAAAGCAAAATACAAAAAGAAAATATAAAATCAAAAAAACCAAAACTTCCAAAAAGAATCTTCTCGTCATGTCTCTTGGAATCGATAACTTTACTGTGCTTAGAAACTAGTTCGTTTACATTGAAAACCGGAGTGTGTAATTGAAGTCTCGAGCTGTAGAGTTGCAAATAGTTTCAAAAACATGTCATTTCTAATTTTCAGATGGCTTAGTGCAAATGTCAGTACATAACCGGACTTCAATTAAAGGAAAGGTTTATACTTATCCTCCAAACGAGAAATTAAACGTTTATCGGTCTTTTCCGAGCTGTTCTTAAAAGACATTCAATGTTTTTAGCTCAAGAAAAGGAAAGTGTTCGTTTTCATTGCGCGCTTACCCTTACCGTTAGAGAGAAGTCCTTAACATCTCGGTTTTTTAAAAAGTTTGAACATTAATTTTTCAAGAATTTCTCGATGACAATTATATCTTTAAAAATTGCGTGTTCATACACTCCAACCCTCACAATTACTCTCTCCAATGTTTTCGAATCAGACACAAATTTCAATTGGTCCTAGTTTTGAGGGGGTGTTTTTCGAAAAACAAGTTTTAATGTTCTTGATACATCATCATTCGGACCGTGCATATGTATTCAAAACATGATCAATTAATGTTTTAAACCATTCATGCTGATCATATTTTCTCCTCCATAGAATTTTCATATAGACATATTTTAATCACAAGGTATTTCAAAACTAAAGTGTTTATTATTTAAAATAAGGGGAGAAAATGTAAATTAAAATATGATCTATTCGACTCAAGTGTGAAGAAAAGGTTTTATGGTTCGATCTTATACCCAACAACATCTTAATTTCACGACGAATCTGAAGTCATAAGGTGGTTAGGTTAGAATCAATTCCTTTATGATGGAACCGAACAGGATGAGGATCTACCCAAGATGATCCAAAGTTCGAAATAGCAGTCATTAGGTAATGATTGGAGATTGAAATGTTTATGCGGAATAATCGCCGACTAAGATTGAGTTAACACTAGAACAATCACAACAATGTCATTAGTATGAAGTACTTGGTAAGCATTGAACGGCGTTTTGAGAATGAAAAAGAAATGTATGGATAAAGGGTCTAAAGAAAGAAGCCCTCCACACAACTTAAGGCAGAAACCGGGTCAATACATATGCTGTCAGAATCACAAGTTGATTGCTGACATTGAAAACGACATCATGGACCCAGTGATGCAATGCACAACCCTTCCCAGCCATTCGGGTTTCTCTCAACAGAAACTTGTCTCATTTGTCACGGAGATACACACGTTATCTATTGACATCTCACTCCGAGATTGTTGATATTGAATAGGTGGCAATATGCTCCAGCCTCCGAGTACTAAAACCAAAATGCACTAATCGAGTCTAGAGCCAAGAGATCAATAAAAATCTTGTTAGGACACATTCCATTTCAAACACTTGTTGAACATCATCAAGTTCACAAGCTGTTATCAAGAGTCCTACGCAATATCATTGTGATATTTGCCAGAACATCCGAGTGATACTAATGTATTCACAATGAAGATGGAAATCCTGCTTGAGCCAGCATCAAACAAGCTCTTGGTAGGTGACTTGCGAGATTCTATATGAATCAAACTTGTGACAACTGGATCACGAGATGGTCTAGTAAATGAATTGACGGTTGATGAATGTTGATAAAAACATGACACTCTCGATGTGTTACAAAAATACTTTAACGAGTGACACGTCGATTGATTTTCAAATCAATTTTCTCGTTTATCACTAACGTAAACCTGCAGGTCAAACGGTGGTAACGGCAACCTCAATCCCATTCAAATGCTTAATTTACGAAGACATACTATCTAGAAAGCTCAAGATTTAAAGACAACGACTTCCGCAAACTCTGAAATAAAGCTTTCAAGATAATACAAAAGTATGAGCATGTTGGTCAAAGACATAAGATCGCAAGATGGCAAAGACAATAAAGACAATGACAAAGGCTTAAAGTCAAGATCACAAAGCATGAAGGAACACGCCTACAACAAAGAACAAAGAGAAAGACCAAGACCACATGAGCTTAACGACAAAAGCAATCTCATTGATCTCATGAAGGAGTGTCATCAATGAACTCACTTCGGGGGAGATTGTTAGCATCAAAATATTGAGTCGAACATGAAGTTCGTTCATTATGAATGTTAGTCTCGGTCAATTAATTAGTTAACGTTGTAATAGAAAAGTATCGGGAATCGGGCTCGATAGTTAATCTAATATTGTATATGTTTCGGGTTTAATCCCAAGCAAAACCCGAGCCCGGGTCCTAGTTAAATATCCCGCGTGTACCTTTAACGTGACGGGGTATATAAGCTTTTTCTTCTTTAGAAAAAGCTAGTTGTTTCAATATATAAAAATCTTCTTTTTCTCATTCTCTCTAACATCTCTCTTCTTTCTCTCTCTAAAACATCTCATCTTTTTTATCTTTTTCTTAGGTTCGATTTTGGTTGTAATATGTAGTGAAAGTGTACATCGTGGTTCCTACAAGTAAGTCACTTAGAAAATTAATAAAACACAAGGAATATGATTTAAAAAAAATACAAAATTAGAAGATATTATTTCCTATTTTATAAAAGAAGTAATTTGATATCCTGTGAGTTCAGTTGCTTTATGTGTTAACATATTTTTGGTTTATGTGAGAGAAAATAAATAAGGTGTTTTTATATGATTTACAATGTAGTACAATAACGGCTCGTTTCGAGTTTTATTTTTTGAGCTCAGGATCGACTCGTGGTATATTATATAGACTCGGGCTTGGCTCGAGCTTAGCTTGTTTTTATGACTCGCTAAAAAAAGATTAACGTTTGACTCGAGCTCGGCTCGTATTATATCTATTTTGAGCTTGTTAATAAGCTTTTTATTGAGCTCGTTAATAAGATTATCTATAACACAAATGCATGACACAATATATATATATATATATATATATATATATATATATAAGAAGTGGTGAGAAGTGACTTAAACCACACATTTGAGATGCAACGACTTGCATTATATGTATTTTTATTCATTTAGATGCATCATGTAGAGTTTCGAAAGTTAATTTGATGTGTAGATAGTGCAAATTGATTTTCATTATTTCGAGGCATGCAGAGGAACAAAAAAGAAGAGAAATCATGAAATGCATCTAATATACGTATATGCATCTAAATAAAAGCTAGAAAACACATTATGATGCATTATAATGCATCTAAAATTATAAAGATGCATCTAATTTAAGTCAGTGCATCTGGAATGCGATTATAGTTACTTCTTATTCTTCTTATTTAAGAAAACTATCATTTAATCCATTTTAATATAGTTATAATATATATTATATTATATATATTATATATATATATATAGATATATAGTATATTAACTTTTATATATACTATATATTTATATGTGTGTGTTGTTCGTGTGATAGATAGGTTATAAAGTGAGTTAGTTTAAGAAGCCATAAAACTGAAAGTGGAAATTAGATCAATTAATGAAGGCCATGATTATTAACAAATAGCTAAGGGCTTTATAGTATTTACCTCTCATATTACTACAATTTATTATCTTCCATAAGCCACAAATCTTACTCTGGAAACAAAAATGCTCTTTTCATGTGCAACTGGCGTTGTCTTGCTCCCATTCAACTATAGCATATTTCGATGTATACCATGAGGGAATAATAAGTGATCTCCAATTATTTACAGATTAATGTATTATTTTTTTGTTGTTCAGTCATCGTATACATCGAAATATATCAAGATATGCATTTTTTTTAAGTTCACCGGTAATAAAGAACATGCAACGATTAGATGAGTCCAATATTCATAGTCGATATATTTTCAATATATTTTGATGTATACGATGATGGAAATACATTGCCTGTAGATGAATCTATCAATTTATATGAGTTCTTGTACCGATGTATACATGACGGACAGAGCCGTTTTGTTAGTTTCGGATGGCCACTAGGCAATAGTAACAAAGAGGCCACACTAGATTTATAAATTAAATAGAAGTTGCACATAAACTTATATTACATGGTTCATATATGTTTAATATTATATGTATTTATATCACTACAAAAAATAGTTGAATTATTCATATTTTTAAGGTTAAATGTTCACGCTTAAAAATATGTAAAATTATAATGGCTACACTTTGCTATATGCGGTAATAATGGGTGTGACAAATTTTCCTACACATATAAGTGTGAAAATATTATCAAAATGCCTATAGTTAAAAGTGTGAAAATATTTTTTGAATGTCTACACCTTAAAGTGTGGCAAAATTACAAAACATGTAAACATTGTTAAATATTGACACCTAAAAGTGTGGAAAAGTGTCAAAATGTCTATACTAATAAGTGTGTCGTTTTAATAAAAAAAATTCTTCACTTTTAAGTGTAGCTTTGTTGTAATTGTACACACTTATATGTGTGGATTATTTTTTTAAAGATTTGTGACACATATAAAAGTGACAAATTTTTTATCAATATAAAAAAAAAGTCCATGGTTAACTATACTGTGGAGAAAAAACCGTGAAGAATTTAACTTTTTTTGTAGTGTATGCAAAACTAATAAAAATGTGGCCCCGTTAAGTGGAGGCCCTGTGCGACTGCACCTCTTGCACACCCTTCCGAGACCCCTTTGATGACGGAACAACAAGAAAATACATTGAAATATATCTTGTGTTCCGTCATCGTGTGTATCGATTTATCTTTGGTATCATTTTTTTCGAGATGTATCAAGATATACCTAGTACATTGTTGCAATTTTTTTCTTGTTCCTTCGTCATCGTAAACGGTGACCCCCCCCCCCCCCCCCCCCAAAGGGGGGGGGGGGGGGGGGGGATGATGATACAAAAGATCATCTATAAAACTGATACAAAGAATAAATCGAGATATTTCTATGCATACGATGACGGAAATATATCGACTTATTAATATTGTTTCTTGTTGTTAGTTATCTGTACAAAACGATACAACTCATGCCAATATTATAATGAATCAAATTGAAAGAGTGTAATAGAGGTATTATTCTTTCAAGTGTTGTATGGATTATGTTGTCTACCAAATAGATGTATTAAAAAGGCACAACGAAAGTGATTCATGATTAAAATGATTAAAAATTGATGTTAATTAAATGATTAAATATTGATGTTATAAGTAAAAACGTAGATTTAAGAAAACGATAGTGACGGGCGCTCGGTCATAACTCATAAGTTACAAATTGCGTTTCCAAAATTTCCATCCCTTTTAATTTATTTACCATTATGCCACTCATTATATTATGATCTAATGAATCAAGATTGATACATCTAACGGTCTACATTACTTCCTATACTTCCTACTTTAAGACACTATTTCACGTCAACCAACCTATATATATATATATATATATATATATATATATATAGGGGCGCGTTATATTGAGAACTCATTTTATGTGCAGAACTTTACAGAACTATTTTAAAGCAATCTAGACCCTTGGATCATTTAATCAATGGTCATTAATGCATGATGACATTTTTGTAAATAATTGAAATTAAAATTTGGCTGAAAATGTATAAATAAGGGTATAATTGGTATTAAACATAATTAAAAAGTGTAATCGTAACTGTTTCCCAATTAATGAAACAATCAATATCATTTATTTTAGGGAGTTTCAAAATAAAACAATCAATATCATTTATTATCAAAGAATGAAACAATCAATATCATTTATTTTAGGTAGTTTCAAAATAAATCGTATTATTTATTTTAGAGAGTTTCAAAAGTGTTAATCAATATATGGATATACAATCAATACAAAATCAATCATATCATTTATTTCAAGGAGATTTATAAAAAATATAGGAGATTTATACCAAAAAAGAACAAATATGTTCCAAATAAAAAAACATACATGTTTTACAAATACAACATACATGTTTCTCTCATTATAAACCATTCATGTTTCATAATTAAAAAGAACAAATATAAACCAAAATAAAAAACATTCATGTTTTTTGATAAAACATATATGTTTCATAAAAAAAACATACATGTATCTCAATTAAAGTAACATACATGTTTCTTAAAAAACACCCTTTAATTGAAACCACAATTATAAAACATGTATGTAAATCGTGTTATTTATTATCAAAGAATAAATTGTATTTATTATCAGAGAATAAATCGCATCATTTATTTTAGGGAGTACAATCAATACAAAATAAATCTGAAAATACATTCAATATCATTAATTATCAAAGAATAAACGGTATCATTTATTTTAAGTAGTTTTAAAAGTGTTAATCTAAATCTGGATATGCAATCAATACAAAATATATCGTGTCATTTATTATAGGAAGTTTCAAATTTGACCAAAAATTGTGTTTATCTAAAATACCCAAAATATCCTTAGATAATAAACTGAATTAAATAAATGGAAAATAATTTATTAATTCGATTGGTTATATAGGTCTGTAAAGTTTCTGCAACTAAAAGGGTTCTCAATATAACCACTTCACTATATATAATATAATATTTATACTCAAACTACTATATATATATATATATAATTATATATATATTATATATATATATCTTGTACTAACACACATACAATGATGATGAGTTAACAACATCGCTATATCTATATCTATACTACTATATAAAACATTTATAATGTGGGACCCATTAAAAATTAAGATAAGGAGGTGCAATCTTGACCATCCATTTTATTTTTGAGAATCACATTAAAAAGTGACATGTGTCACATTTTGATTAAAAATCACTTTTATTTTCAAATTGAAATATTTTTTTATCTATTTAATTTTATTTTGATCTAATTTCATCATATTTTTTAAAATTTTGTGCTCTTTAATTCAACATCCATTTTGATATATTTTTATAAATTTTTTACATTTTAATGGGTTTATTTTATGTTGATTTATATTTTTTTACAACTTTAATCTTAATTAAATATAAACTTGATACGTTAAAACTATATACTTTCGGAGAGAGTGTTGTCTTTTACATGCGAGAATGATTATGTTAATATGGTGTTGCGGGAAAGCTACGGGAAACCCAAACGAACACATACATTCAAAGTGTTGTGAAACGAATTTACTAAATGAGTAGGAAATTGCGTAAAGAGTTGAGTTAGTAAAAAATTTATTGCCGCCGTTATGCGCGGGTAACCGACTAGTATCTAATAATGTTTAATAAAATATTATACGAAAGCGTTGAACATTATAGGCAAGATATAAATTCTAGTTGACATAGATAACATATAGTATTCTTGAAGTAAATACCTCATGAATTGCAAAGATTTGTCTGATTATAAAAAATAAAAAAATCAATCTTTGCGTGTTTATATATGTTGGGCAGCAGTGCAGCACATCAATAGTTTTCTTTCTACGTAGTAACATAGAACTAGAAATAAAAAAGTTACAAGATTTAAATATGAGTACATTTCGGAGTAACCATTTTGGGATTGTAGACTCTATTCCTGTTGATAATCCAATCGTGAGTAATAACAGAGCTGTTTCATGATTTTCGGTGGCTATAGACACTAACAACAAAGAGGCTCTGCTACACTTATAAACTAGAAAGAAATTGCATATAAAATTGAATTATGACTAATATATATATTTTATATTATATGTAGTTATATGCAAAACTAATAAAAATAGAGCCCTTTTAAGTGGAGATTCTATGCGACTGCATCCCTTGCACACCCTCTGAGGTAACAATCTTGATTTTGTCCACGAGAGAGCCTTTTCTACGAGCCTTTAGATCAAAACAAACCTGGTTTCTACGAGGCTTTGTATGCAATTCGTTGTTTGAACTACTACATCAAAGCATATTTTCGTCGAAGGGTCTATCTCTACTGTATCACCCCATGTGAGTATAGGAACCAATGATATCTAATTTATAACACAAATTTTAGTTCATGTTTGCAATTTAGAAAAAAAGTGATTGCGTCGTTAGTGCAGTGGTGGTCAATATCTTCACTATGTACCTCAATCTCACTAAACACAAACACACACGTAATATAAACTTCACAAAACTTTCAAAATTAACAATCTGTCATCACCAATACATGGAGACAAATATTCGCAACGATAGATAACGTGTGGTAGAGCTCCTTACTCTATATACCCTGTCTTAGACCAACAACAAAATGAAAAAAAAAAAGATAAGTCTCATAACAAAATGAAAAATAAGAAAAATCATGTACTTGGATATAAAAAAACGTATCAGTCTCATAAGTCCAACTTAACGTCATATATCCCTTTTTCTTTTATTTTATCTAAATTGAACTGAAGTGTGAATCTGTGACCATACATCACGAAATGTACATTCGTACTCTCCACATGAGAAACTTGACAAAATTTGAGGTCACCTTAAAAAAAAGGGGCTACATAAACTTAAAGGCTATTTTGAATGACATGACAAACATTTCATCCACCTGCAGACTGTAGAGAAAATGAGTATCATTACCATCTTCAGAAAATATGTAAATATGCATTTACTCTCGACATTTAAGTTTGGTCAGGCTCACAAGTTACCATCGCTATTCAATAATCATCATTTCTCATCTTCCAAACTCTGGATCAATCAAAATACAACAATCTCGTCCCCACTGAAATAATAAAAGTTGCACTATTTTTACACGAATACTTACCTCGAGTTTCTTTGACTTTCAAAGTGAGACAAATGCTTAAGTCGATCAAGGCCCAGTGGAAAGATATATAGTACAACTTTTGAATGTGTTAGTAATTTTTGGAATGTGCCACAATAGATGATGGTAAATAGGTAATGTGAATAGTGTGAGACACTTTTAGATTGTAGTGTTTCGACTTTAGGCGTTTCGATATCATGAAATTCACAAACCAAAAATTCAGAAAAATAATCGCTGTCTAAGGTACTAGAAGTTGATCAGAGAATATAGGATATCATGATTTTTTATTTTTATAAGTCAATTTTTTTTCATAACGTACACCACCCATCTCACAATATATATATATAGGGGGGCTTTCTTTTCAGAACCATTTTAGTTAATAAACTGCGAGAACTGATCAGAACCACAAAAAACCATACATGCACGACTTTTGAAAAAATAAAAAAATCACATGAAAATTCAATAATCGTAAGAATCCATCATGTTCTTCAATATCATCATGAAATCTTCCCTCTCTTCTTTCTCAAAATAACCTTACACACGGCCGCAAATATTTTTGTTGCAGCATCTTATAAGATATCATACATGCACTCCTTCAAAGAAATAATTTGTATTTATAATTTCTTATCAATTATTTAAGAACAACATATGTTTATTTAAAAATATATGTTTGTTTTTAGCACATCTATGTGCACAAAAAATAAAATTATTGAAGACGTGCATGCATGTTTTTGGTGGTTTGTCAGGTTCTCGCATCTTAAGAATGGTTATGAATAGAAAGGTCTCACTATATATATTTATCTTATTATATTATTATATATATATATATCTATTATATTTAGTATTTATATATATATTATACTATATATATATATATTATATAATATATATATCCGTATTAGTATATATATATATATATATATATATATTACATGTTTCTTTTGAGACTTTAACCCACAAACTCTTCGTGATGTTTGTTTTTGTGTTTCCCTAAGACCCAAGTGTCTGTTATAAGACGAGGACAATTGTCATAGAACGACCTTAACCGAAGGCGCTACCCCTTTGGACCTTGCTAGGGACGTTTCCCTTAGAACCTCGTGTGACCCTCTTGACTCTCGTTATTTATCATGGTGATATCAAGTTAACTTGCACGAGTGTGCAATCGCTCAGTTAGCTTGCGCGAATGTGCAATTGTGCACTCGCAAGTCGCAACTACTGATTTATATGTGAGCTAAACTTGATATACCTTTAGATCTTGGGCAAATCAGTTACATTAAATAGTTGATAATACTTAAATCATCGACAAAATTGCGTTATGTTTCTGTGCTTATACACGTTAAAATTTTATCAGGCTCAGTAAATAAGTATTCTTGGATGTCGCTCATGCGTGCTCACTAACAATGAGACTAGAGTGATTTTCGGCCATTTAACGTAGTGCAAACCCTCCTGCTCTGCCAAAATCATAATATTATCGAACTGCCCTGATAGTAGTAGGAGCACACTAATCTCAACACTATTTATGGATTATGATATAATGATGTGTAAATGAGATTTTCATGGTCCCTCTGCGCAAAGGATATCTCATAAATACAACCATGAGAGTATGGAATAGCAGTATAAACCTATATATGATAATAGAGGTTACACAACTTTCCATTGCTTTACATTTAAGTCGAGGAAGTCACATATGCTTACTATTCATAAGGTTCAGTGTGAGCGCTATCGATTATAAGACTATTGGTGCATACACAAAGCATCTCTGTCTGACCATAGTCTCCCACTAATCGAGAGACTATGCAACAATAGGCATTGTATTAATAATTACCTCAGACTTGGTGATTCGGCCTCAAAACCAATTTTAGAAAGCAGTTACACCCGGCGGACTCAACCAGTTTCCGGTTGGAAATCTACAGGCTCACATCACAATTAAACCGGGTCGCTCAGAATATTTTCGAAAATACACTAAAAAAAATAAACTGGTTAGACCGTCGCGCGTTTCGAATATGCCTCTACCCGGTGTAGTTCCCGGTTTCTCATGACCCCATCCAGCACGGAGTTTGGTTTCTCAGAGTTTTTATGCAATAATAATGTAAGTCTGTAAATTATAGTATATTTGATAGAACGTTATTTTTATTTTTATATGTTATCTATTTTGTTAGCATAAGTTGATTTTAGATTATGGTATATGACAAATATTTATAATTTATACATCTATTTATTTGTCTGTATCGCTTTGCGCATCTAGAATTATTATTATGATGTTATTGAAATTCGGGCCGTTGACCGGTTGGTCAAACCGGTTGGACCGACATAAAATAACCCGGTGTCCCCACGATAGAACCTCGACCACTCGATCGCAACCAACATGCTAAAGACCCACTAGTGTTTTCAAAAACATTTGCAAAATACAATAGCGAAAAATTGATTAACGTGTCACTTGCTAAGCTTTATGCTTCGCGCTATTTAACTCAACTCTGACAATATTTATGCAATACTACGCAACAGATGATATGTTTTATGCTAGGTTCAAGATTTGTTATCTAGCTTTTTGTATTTTCTCTAAATTTTATATAAAATCATATATGGTTTTCGTATGTTTGAGTTGTGTGATTGCCGACTGCTAGCTGCGGGCACTGCATTTGTTTGTTGCATGATTCCTGCTAATAGATATATCATTAAAGTTCCACTAAATCCTAACACTAATTCTATTGAGCTATGATCTAGATTCATTTCGCAGCTACAAACGAAGTCGCTGTCGATGTAAATGTAATGGTATTGCGAATCCCAATGCGAGTAGCATATGACTCAGAACCCGTCGGTCGCAGATGATGGACATAGTTTGCGATCGTATCGATAGGAAGTATTACAATTTCATGTCTTCTGAGAGATTATATATGTATTCATACACATTTGTGTTCTTGTGTTTTAACCCCACACACATCAAGGTCTCGTAGTAGTTCACCTGTGAAATAAATCCTATTCTCACCCCTTTTTTTCTCCACATGTTAAAAACTGTGAGTTTCTTCATATAAAAGCTACTAGTGACTAGCCTCGTTGGATCAACAAGAGAGTGATCGGAGAGATTTCAACGTTTGTCAACTTGCACTCCCTATCGATCGCTCTATCCACTCTCCGTATTTGTCGCGCCTCGCTCTATATCAAAAAGTAAGTTGCCGGGCGCTGGCGCCTCACAAGGAACGCGATTGCGGATATAAATCTCTGTGAATAATTGTAAAATACATGTCAGAGTACTTATGTTGCGTGCAATTCTACGCATCTTCTGGTTTTAGTTCAATGCATATTCTGTTGGTCCAATTGCTTCCTCATGATGTAAATATATGTCGTCGTGCACAATTACTCAATGATTAGATTTTGGTTGTTGTTAGAAACAATTTAAATACATACAAGCTATAATATAAAAAAGTTTATGGGGTATATATAAGAATAGAATTTAAGTCTTAGATAATTGAATTGAATTGATTTTACAACAATCACTTTAAAAAAAATACAACGGATATCCAAGAATCATAGACTTCAGCATACCTTTTGTGTCAATACTTCTGTGATACTTTGGCTGTCATAATGTCTTTCGTTTTCGTTGTTGGGCTTCTATTGACACGTTGTCAAGGTTTTGCGGTAAAGTATCTCGAAGTTGCCCTTAATAGATTAGTGCTTCATTGTTGTAGATTTCATTTCTGCTTCGAGCATTCGCTCTTCGCCTCCATCAGCGCATATAGAGAGATATAAAGAAAATGAGATTTACCTACCAAGCGATAAAACGATTCTTCAGTATTCCTTTGTCATTGTTTTCACGATAAAACTGTCACCACTCTCGATGAAAAATAGCAGGTGTAACATGGAGTTAATCTGAAAACTTTTTGCTCATAAAACCATTAAAAGTCATAAATGTCTCTTAATACATAATTTAGATAGTCGCTTGCCGCCATATAGAAAAAACGTAGGCTCGTCTCATCTGGTAATCGAGACAGATGCTCTACCGAGGAATAGTAGTTTTTTATTCGGGACTTGTTGCGCTCGTAATACCTTATATAGTGTTTTAACAACCAAAAGCGGAATTGTCGTTTGGATGGACTTCTGCCAAACAAGGAATAAAGAACTATGTTTGCTCTAACCAGATCAGTGACGTGGGATGTGGCTATACCCAACATACGTGTGCGGTCCCGCGTGAGGATGTGCAAAGTATCATGGCTTTTTCTGTGATAGTCGGTAATGTGGCAGTAACCATGTATTGTAGGGTTTTTAATGTGAAGTATACTCCGCAGTGATTGTTAGTGAGTGATGATGTAATGATTCATTTGTTTGTTGAGGCTCTCTTACGTTCATTAGGGAGTTTACCGCTCTAATCTACTCTCGCCTCTGAGTGCTCCTTATCCGAAGCAGATGAGAGAATAGCCAGAGAGGAATCCGACTTTTGATATCTATGTCAAATAGTGTGAATCTGTATATCAGAGTATACTCCTTATATCTCATACTCCTTAATTGTGCAAGAGGATTATAGATAGACGCGTAATGAGTTGAATGTCTGTGGACATCGAGACGAAATCATGTGTTGATGATAGCATCATCATACAAACCGATTAGTGGTGAGGATCGTGCCTACCTACATACTTTAATTGTTAAGTCACGTACAGTTCGCTCAAGACTTCCTTTGCGGTATCCTATGGTGTCCGACTAAGCCTAGGACTGTGGATCAGTCTACACACGGGGGGTACGGTCAGTCTACAACCGATGAGCCGCCTGCAGCAGTAAGTTGTAATAGGCAAATCACAAAGGTATCGGGTCGTGCCGTTCGATGTGACCTGATGTGATGGGCATGCCATAGGTGTCGCCCCTGTGGTCTAGTGAGTGCGTGGTCGTGGCCAAACGTAGGTCGCCTGAGCATACTAGAAACGAAGGTGAAACAGAGTCACGCTGTCTCGGTACGAATACTGTGTCACATGGACCTCGACGCCCCTAGCGAATAAAAAATCTAGAGGAACTTCTGTCTGTGTGAACGCCTGGAGGAGGGAATTAGATCTGATGCCTAAAGGGTTGAGTCGCGCGATAGGGTTATCCAGAGCTGGTTTTGAGTAGAAACTCGCCAGGATGAACCACCTCATATCTTCGCATATGAGATAAAGATGTAGGTGGGAGTACGTTGTTATATCATGTTTGCTCAAAGAGGCACGGAATATCAGATGGCCATATTTATCGCAGTGTATAAATATAGGTAGCATCAGCTGGAAGTACATGTTGAATTCTGTTGCTAGAGTTTATGTACTATACTTAATTCCGCCATGTTGCGATAACAATCCAGACGTTCGTGTCCAGAAGCTCTGTGAACTCTGCCGCGGAATTTCCTAGACGAGATATTCGCACAGAAGTTCGAGATGACCCTACCTGTCGCATTCTATATAGCGCAGGTATCTATGGGAGAGAAAAAGATCGTGGTTGGTGAGAGCACTCAATTTTCACCTCTTACTCGAAGAGGCGCCGATTATATGTCTATTGGTGGTGTGAGTTGAAATGTGTTCTGCTCACTCACGTGCCTATGTCTCTTGGAGAGTTGTAGTTTATGTCAGATGAATTATTATGTCCCTGGGATATCAACTTAGACGCAGTACCCTGCGAGTCGTGGATAGATTCGGAGATGTCACATGTTGAGTTTGGTCCCCAACTAAAGAGACCCCTTATCCAGATTTGGTCAGGCTTTTCGATAACTCCTAGCTCATATAGATTGAGAGGTTGTGCACTAAGATAACCGAGATCGCATCGCATCGAGTCGCAATTTCTAATCGACATCCTGGGATACTACAAATCACCGTTCGCATCTATCTCGTGATAGGTAATGCAGCGGGAAAGTTAGCAATTTCGAGATCAACTGTCGTTTAATTGTACTAAATATAATTTCAACGTGAACCTATTCGTTCTCTTCTACGTGCCGCTCGTACAAATTCAGGGTGGATGTCTTTTTAGCAAGAGACCAGGAAAAAATAACCCCAATCTTATACTAAACCACTCGATTCCTTAAAAATTGGAACAACCGCTTCTTCTGGGTGGATGAAAAAGTCTTCCCCACCGTTGTGGCCTGGCGCACGGCTGCTACAAAAGATGATAAGCCGCAGGCCAATACTTACTCCGTGGTGGATGTGGCGACACTTGACACGCACCGTACCGCATTCCAAAAACAACCGGAGGAGCTTTTATGTCTAGTGGGGTTAAGCCGAAACAATTCTTCTTGTACACAGACGACGAGAATAGCCTTAGCGTAATACCCAACAGTATTTCTAATGACAAACGGACTCAGGGGGGTGTTGAATTATTTTTCTTGTCTCCCAAATATATAAACGTCCATATACGCTAACATTTACCTGTATGTTTTGCAGAAATGGATTTGTTCAATCTTATCAAAGCCCCAAACCCCACCAAGGTCAAGACCGGGACCCGCCAACGAACTGCTCATGAGGTGCCATTACTGACAGACGTCGCGAGCCGCGTGATCCAAATGGTGGATGCGACTGAGCTCTCCACATCTTCGGGGACACCCTCCATCGTGGAGAGGTCACGTTGACTCTCAAAGGAGGATGCCCCCCCCCCGCCCCCCCGCCTCACCGCCAAGAATTAACACAGGGTGTGGACGCTGGGGTTCATGGTCCGGCCGCCGCGGAACAAGAGATCCCCATGACAGATGATGCAGGGGCCACAGAGGCGACTGTTGAACCCAATCTTGAAAAAGAAGTAATTTCCATGGGTAACGACCATTGGAAGAGACACGACGAGAGTGCGGGTGAGGAAGGGTCCAAAGCCCCAGCCAAGGTGTTATGGAAAGATCATGATGCCGCCCGTGTTAAGCACAACGCCCGCGAGGGAAAATAGTTTGCGGAGATGAGTGTAGACACAGAGCTTGCCATCCATGCTCAAGAGACACGGGAGCCCCCCGTCACGACACAAATTGTCACCGACTCGGATCCGCTTTCGTATGCTAAGCGCAGGTCCCAGCAAGATGTCACACAGTATTTTAGGAAGGTGGTGAGGAAGATTGAGGATTGACTCTTAGAGGAAGTGAAGGTGAAGCATTTTAAGAAGGTAGAGATTTTGATGTGAGTGTTGTCCGCCTCCAAACTTGTCTTACTGACATTCTAGGTTTTTTAGAAAAATTTGGAGGAGGGTTTAAACATGACATTGATTATGAAGGTGAATAGGACAAAGAAGATGAAGAAGGTGATGGTGAAGTGTGAGAGTAGTGTGATTTAAATAATGGAAGAGATGCGATAGAATGACAAAGCATGGCTTGGATAGAAAAAGATGCAAAGGATGGTTTAGCTACAAAATTCGTTCCCTCCTGTTGGCGGTCCCATAAAGGGGTTGGCGGTCCTATATATATTTGGGGGCCACCCATGCTTTATGGGGGTCGTTTTTTGGAGAACAAAAATTTCTAATTTTGACCCTCTTTTTGTTTAGTGGCAGAAGCATCTTCTAAATTCAAGGATTAACTAGTCCTAACTTAATAATAGAGTTGCAAGGCTAAACATGCATCTTCTAACTAAGAAAATAATGATCAAACATGCATGGCATGTATGCAAAAACGTTTTTAGAGTGTATTAACAATGCATAACAACAATTCATTTTGTAATCCTAACGTGGGTGATTTTGAAAATAAAATTGGGGTTTTGTGCGAAAACAATTTTTAACAAAGCACACTTCAATCATGCAAATCCTATGTCTACGGGAAGCATATTAGTTATACATTGTGTTCTAGTAGTCCTAATTGTACACAATTGCAATAAAAATGAAAAATCCTCAATTTCAATTTTTGTGTTCATCATGAACTCTAGACACAAATTGAAAGAAAATAGAAGAAATGACTTACAATTGATGATGTTGATCATGTTAGGAATGATTGTTGGTGTTGATTTTATCTTGAATTTGAGTTTTAATGGTAGATTTTAAGTTTTTGGAGGGTTTTGGTCATGTTCGTCGTTGCAGCAAGAAGGAAGGGGATGTTTGGTTTTGTTTTTTACAAAAATAAGAATGACAGACATATGGTTCTCACTGGTGGCGGTCCCATATCGATATGGGGGCCGCCCGTTTTAATCTGGGGGCCGCCGGAGATATGGGGGCCACCCTCAGTTGAGGGATTTCAGACTGAATTTTGACAAAATTTTTACGAAGATTAGTGACATTTTAATTTGCATTTCGCAAATTAAAAATATTTAACAAACTTCTGATGAAGTTGTTAAATTGTCACGACACAGAATGGAACGCGGACTAGAATCGAGACTAGAAGAAGGAGAAGCGGACTAACATGATTATGGAATGTGTTCCATCATTCCTAAACTAAGACGAAGATAATTAAACAATTCACATTTAAGGGGTTTCGTAAGAATGTCAGCAACATTGTCGACGGACGGCACTTTTTCGATTGAAATATGTCCTTTCTGGACTTTATCACGAGGAAACTGTTGACGTATTTTGATGTGTTTAGTACGAGAGTTTTGCACCGGGTTTTTTGCTAAGGTCAATCGCACCTTTATTGTCGTACATGATCGGGACGTCGTCGATTCGAATGTCGTAGTCGATAAGAGCTTGTTTCATCCATAGTGCTTGTTGACATGCCTTTTTGACACTTATGTATTCGGCTTTGGTAGTGGATATAGCAAGAGCAGTTTGTTCTTCGAGAACCAAGATGTCAAACAACATCCCACGAACGTACAAATACCGCTAGTGCTCTTTCGGTCCACATAATCTCCCGCATGATCAAAGTCGGCATATACTACTATTTCTATGTCGGTCCCCTTAGGATACCATAATCCTAAGTGCGTAGTGCCTTTAATGTATCGAAAGATACGCTTAACCGCTTCAAGGTGAGAGGTTTTGGGAGCCTCTTGGAAGCGGGCACAAAGGCAGACACTAAACATGATATCGGGCCTACTTGTCGTTAGGTATAATAATATACCTATCATGCCTCGATACTTGGTACTATCTACCGACTCACACTCTTCGTCTTTCGTGAGTTTAGTATCAGAGGACATGGGGGTTTTCATTGGTTTAGATTCTTCTAAGCCAAATTTCTTAAGCATTTCTTTAATATATTTAGATTGATTAAAGAAAATACCATCATCCATTTGTTTTATTTGTAATCCAAGGAAGAAGTTAAGTTCACCCATCATGCTCATCTCGAACTCGTCATGCATGATTTTGGCAAATTCATCACACATGTCTTGACAAGTCGAGCAGAATATATTGTCTGTCGACATATATTTAAACGATGATGAGGTTTAAACTTTTCTTCTTGGTAAAAAGTTTGTTATCTACCATTCCCATTTTGTATTCATGTTTAATAAGAAAAGCTTTTAATCTATCATACCAAGCTTTGGGTGCTTGTTTAAGACCGTATAAAGCTTTCTTAAGTTTATAAACATGATCCAGTTTTTCAAAGTCAATGAATCCTGGAGGTTGTGCCACGTATACCTCCTCATTGATAAAACCATTCAGGAATGCACTTTTTACATCCATTTGGAATAGCTTAAAATCTAAAGCACAAGCATAAGCTAATAGTATCCTAATTGACTCAAGTCTAGCAACTGAGACATAAGTTTCATCATAATCGATGCCCTCTTCTTGATTATAGCCTTAAGCAACTAACCTAGCCTTATTTCGAGAAACAATACCGTTCTCGTCTAACTTATTTCTAAACACCCACTTAGTTCTTATGATTATCATATTCCTAGGTTGTGAAACTAACTCCTAAACGTCGTTAGCAATGAATTGATTTAATTCTTCTTGTATGGCGACTATCTAACTTTCATCTGTTAAGGCTTCATTCATATTCTTAGGTTCTATAGTTGATATAAAACAAAAGAATTTACTTTGGTTTTAGGCTTGTGATCTAAGGGTTCTTTGGTTAAGATTTCCTATGACATTTTCTAATGGATGGTTCCTAATATTGACAATTTTGTAAATCTCTAAAGTTTCATCTTCAATGTCATTTTCTAATTTTTTCTTTTTGGTAACCTTAATAGCTTATTCTTCATCTAAGTCATCATCCACCAAGGGTGATGTCTTAGAGGGTGGAGGAGTTTCATCGAATGTCGCGTTGAGTGATTCTTCGATTTTTCTAGTATGTTTATTAAGGATGATGCAGGCTTTACTATTTTGGGAGTAACCTAAAAAGACACCTTCGTATGACTTTGGGTCAAACTTGATAAGGTAGTATTTAGTGTTTAAAATGAATCACTTGCTTCCAAACACTCTAAAATAATTAAGAGTAGGTTTCCTACCTCTCAAGAGTTCATATGGTGTTTTTCCTAGAATGGCTCTAATTAGGATTCGGTTGAGAATGTATGTTGAAGTATCTATGGCGTTACACCAAAACTTTTGTGGTAACGATTGCTCATTCAACATAGTCCTACTCATTTCTTGAAGTGTCCTATTTTTTCTTTCAACCACGCCATTTGATTGAGGAGTGCGTGGAGCGAAGAAGTTATGTGTAATTCCATTTGCATTACAAAACTCTCCAAATTGCACCTCATTATCAAATTCCATACTGTGGTCAGTTCTTATTGACACTATTGTACATTCTAATTGGTTTTGAATTTTCTTACTAAATATTTCGAATTGATCGAAGGCTTCGGTTTTATCCTTAAGGAATCTAGTCCAAGTATACCTAGAGTAGTCATCTACTATGACTAAGGTGTAGCGGTTTCCTCCGTAACTCCGTACGGCGGATAGACCGAAGAGATCCATATGAAGGAGTTCTAAGTATCTAGTCATTGAGACTATATTCTTAGCTTTGTGACTAGCGTGAGCTTGTTTTCCAATTTTGCAAGCATCATAGAAGTGTTGATCAAACTTAAGCTTAGGTAAGTTTCTAACTAATTCCTTAGATGCTAATGATTGAATGAGACGCATATTGGCGTGACCTAATCTCCTATGCCACAACGTGGAGTTTTCATCAATCGTTGCTAGACAAATTTAGTCTTTTGGCTTATTTCCTAATTTCATAACATATAAGCCTTTCTTCCTAATACCTTAACCTGTGACCTCACCATCTTAGTAATTTCACTATCATGTTCAGAAAAAGTTACTCTACACTTATTATCACATATTTGTCCTACACTTAGCAAGTTAAATCTTAAGTTATCTACATGTTCTACATTATCTATTTTAAGAGAGTCATTCGAAATCGTACCTTTGCCAATGATGTTACCGCGAAGATTGCTACCAAAAATAACATTACCTTCGTTGTATGCCTTGTAGCTTGAGAAGAGCTTTTGGTTACCCGTCATGTGTTTAGAGCATCCGCTATCCTTTATCCACTCATCGGGTTCCAAGTCGACTCCAAGGCATATCTATTTATATAAGACAATAACTCAAACATTTGGTCCCCAATATCTCATGGGTCTAAAGTTGTTAGTGCTAAACATCCCTTGCATTTGATGCAATTGGTTGGGATGTGGAAATGGAAGACACATTTCCCATGGCATGTAACTTTGACGTTGGAAATTGTTCCAAGTTACGGGAAAGCCATGAGGTTGATTTTGTCGACCAACGTTCCTTTTTGGTTGCGGTGTCTTAGGACGAGGATAATTATTATTGACTCTTCTAGGTGGTGGAGTTTTTGATCTAAAATTAGGTTTTGAAAATCCAACTTCGGGTTTTAACGATAGCTTATAAAATCATTTAACTTCGTTATCACAAGCAACAGGAACTTTGACGTTATTTACCATTATATGTTTTGGTCTAGGACCCAAATTTAATTTTTGAAAAGAAACAGATTTTTCAGAAACTGGTGAACAGACCGGCGGTCCTATAATTACTTTAGGGGTCGTCTGGTCTTTAAGGGGGCCGCCCATGGTATTTGGGGGACCGCCACCAGAGGACGTTTTTTGTGATTTTACAAATTTTATTTCCTTAGTTCCACTAGATGATGCTTTAAATGAATTAAACCCTAAATTCAATTTTTCTCCAGAGGGTTTTTGATTACTTAACATTTCATTTAGACAATGTGTACTCTTTTCAAATTTAGTTAATCTAATGGCTTCCTCTTTGAGTTTTTCATTCTCGATTTTAAGCATATGACACTTTACACATTCGAGATCAACTCCCTTGTTTTCTTGAGTGTAGACACTTTTTCTTTTAGAATACTAAGTTCTTTTTCTAAACTATTTCTACTGGCTTTTAATCTCTTATTTTAGTGATTATCTTTAAACTTATTTTGCATAGTTTATCATATTCATTATCTAACACTAAATCATCTATTGATGAGTTTTCATCACTAAAGTAAGAGGATTAAGAGCATACCTCATTTGATGCTTTAGATACGGGACATGTCTCGTCTTTGACCTTCTCCTATTCTTCTTCACAGCTATCACTCCAATAACCTCTGACGAACACTCTTTGGTTCTTGTGTTTTGGTGGTTTAGGATACTCTCCAATAAGATGATTTGGATCGCCGCATCTAAAACATTTTCTATCACCTTTACCATTCTTGTCATCTCGGCTTCTTTAGAACGTCTTTTTGTCATTCTGAGGTTGTCTCACGAATCTACCTCTTCTTTTAAAGAACTTCTTGAAGTCTCTAACCGCCATGGCGTATTCTTCATCTATACTTTTGAAAGTCGAACTGTCACACCCTGACATAGGAGAAAACACGGGTATGAGACGAAGAATGATCAATTATAACACAAGATACAAAATAGAGAAATATAAAATGTATTAATGAAAAAGTGTCATGAAGATCATCCACCCACTTGGCCATTTTAACCATCAATCCTACCATTACCCTGGTCAACGGGTCGACCTCTAGTTCTACCACCTCCTTTACAAGTCCGTACACCCATTCTTCCTCCTCGTGGTGCGGCAGTTGCCCAGCCAGCACTTCGTGTCATCATTCTTGGTGGCACTATCTATACAAAGGAGGATATAGGTAACGTTAGGTAGGCGGAAGGGTTACCATATATATAGTATAACTTAATACACTATGATACACATAATACGGTCCTAAGGTGTCAACACCGATTTGTGAGAACGATAATACTAAATACGCGTGAGTCGTGATACGTTTAAAACTATGTTGGCCATCGTATTTATATCCGTAACCTTTCCCAGTTGTACCCAATATTAGGCTCACACATTTTAATGATCGAATTTTCTAATACGCTATACCATATACTCATATAAGCACGTATAAGCGGAACATCGCGCACATAGATCCTATAACGCAACTATATGAAGCTTCATAGGTTATAGTCTAGGCCAAACTACCTAGTTCTCTATAACCTTGGAACTGATTACCAATCTGTCACACCCCGACATAGGCAGAAACACAGGTACGCGATGAAGAATAATCAATCATAACACAACATACAAAATAGAGAAATCTAAAATGTAAGAAACTAGAAGGAGGGGTTGAATAGTTTACTGGTTAATTGGTCGTTTTAAAACTTTGCTTAGAAAATTGTTAGATTCGAGTTGTATGTCAATCAATTAACAATATGAATCACAACTAAAAAAAGAGATAGAGAAAGAAACAATTAAACCAAGACACCAAGATTTATAGTGGTTCGGCAACGAAGCACCTCTTCGTTCCTACTCCACTCCCCGAGTACTCCACTCGAGATTTCACTATGTCAACAAGCTCCCTTTAGGCGGAGAAAACCGTTTACACGTCGCTTACTTTCTTTTCCAACACTAAGCTAGATGTCGAGTCCTAATCTTAGCTAGAACCAATCTAAGACTTCACAAAGTCTTTATACACTCACAAGATATATACCCTTGGATTGACACACAATCCAAATCACACCAATACATAATTTACACTATTGGATCTACACTCAATCCAATTTACACAACAATACAAAGTAAATGTAATGAAGATATGTGATCTTGAGGAGGAAGAGAGAGATCACTTGATAACAAATCGTATGTAGAAGAATACAATTGTTCTTCTCTTGCACTTGATTAGAAGAAGAAGGGAGGAAGAAAGAATTAATCACTTGAAAACAAGATCAAGATATGTTAGTGATCAAGATATGTGTTTTAGAAAGAAAGGAAGAAGAGAGAATAACAGATCTGAAAAAATTCGTGGCAAGAGGTTCTGTTTTTCAGATGGGGTGGCCTAGTATTTATAGGCACAAAAAAGAGCCGTTGTACTGACGGCGGTCCCGACGGTCCCTTATATATAAGGGGGCCGCCAGGCCTATAAGGGGGCCGCCGTAGACTACGCTCCCCTTTTTGTCTTTTTGTGGGGAAGGTGTTATCTGTTTTAGAACCTTCCATTTGGGGGGGGGGGAATCTGATTTCAAATTAATTAATTTAATAAAACATTTCTTTTATAAATAATTATTTTGTGTTTATATTTTTGTAAAAAACACTTTTGTAAAAATGTAAGGTTTAGGACAAAAATTATTTTTTTGATCACTAATCATGTTTAATGATTTGTTTATCCATACCTTAAGTGATTAATCTTAGAAATGGAATTTTACGATTAGTAATTTATAAACGTTTAATTTTATCGTAAACGTTTTCACATTTTGTTATTATCAAAACATCGAGATGTCGAAAAATATTATTAACGTTTTTAGATATTATTTGTATTAACAAACTCTCTTTTTGATGCTGACAAAACATAAACTCATTTAGTATAAAATTGGAAGTTTACAAATTATTATTATTAATGAGTTAAATTCTATTTCTCGCCTTTTTGTCGAATCCAAAAAGGTTGACCGTCGAGTTGTAGTAGAGAGAAAGAAGTCGACGATTAAAGACTCCCCCTTGATGTATGCACCCCCTTGTTCGGGGCACAAAGGGATCGATCTTATGATAGTTTGTTTGCTATAAAACAAGTGTAAACCAACATAGCATGACAAATATCTTTCAAGTTAACACAGTGTATGTAAATTAACAAAAGAAGAGTTTCATTTCACCAACAAGAAACTCATACATTAGCACAACCAACTAATACATTCATGCAAAATAAAACTAGAGCTAATACAAGATAAGGAGACATAATACTACATAAGTCTTAAATGATTCATGATGCATAGAGAATGACTTTTTTTTAAAATGTATTTGGATTTTCCATTATTAAGCCATTGGAAAAAGGTCTATGGTGGAGGTGGAAAATAGGTTGTGAAGGCGGTGGTTAGAAGATACTCGAGATGATCAAACATAATGTTCATTTCATCTCGAAGGTTTAAGTAGAGGTTACGGTTGTGGAAACAACAAATGCAAGTTAATCTATGATAGTCATGATAGTTGTAGTAGAGCGGATGCCCCATAATAGGAGGTTGAGGTGGTGGTGGTGATGGTGAAGGTGGACTTGAGAGATTTTCAAGAGGTGTGATTGGTGATAATGATAGAGTGATATCTAAAGAAGGAAGGCTTTGAAGTGGTTGAGGGTTTAAAGGTCTAGGAGGGACATCCAATATTTTCTCAAGCAAAGGGTTCAAAGGTTGAGGAGAGGTTGGTTCATTTGAGGAAGAAGGTGAAATTTGAAGTTTTGATTGAAAAGAAGAAGATGTATTATTTTGGCTTGAGGAGGTTTGATTTGTGGATGGAGTTTTGGATGGTGCATTTGGAGGAGTTAGAGATTAAGAAGTGGTGGTAGGAGAAGGTGTAGTGGTGATTTCTTCATCACTAGAGATGTTGACAAATAGTTGTCTAGGAGGGATTATGGTTAGTTTGATTTTCTTAGAAGGGTTTGAAGAAGAAGCATTTATGGAATTCATGGTAGATTTTGGTTGAGGAAGATGAAGATGACAGGAATTAGAAGAGTTCATGATTTAAGGTGGAAGAAGTAGATTCAAGAGATAAGGCATGGGGTTTGAAGTTTTAGATTCTAAAAAAATGTTTATCAAAAAGCAAAAATCAGCTAGGCCTAGATGGGATAGTGGTCAACTGCGCAGAAAATCAAGAGGTCACAGTGAAGAAATTCGTAACCTCTGACGGGGGTCCCATAAATACCTGGCGGTCCCAAATATATTGGGGGGCCGCCCAGTATTTAAGGGGGCCGTTTTCTGGAGTGAGGGAATTTTTTAAGTTTTTATGTAAAACCTATACAAAAACATTTTCCTATTTTTGCAGTCAATTCTATTTCATCATGAATCATCTAAGCTATAACAATCAAACATGTAGGACTAAGCATTCTAAGTTCAATTCAAGAAAGCATACAAATTGACAAGTTCATAAGCATGCATAATATATTAAACATAACCAAAGTGTATTAGGGTGCATGCAAGCATAGGTTTAGGATGATAAAATCGAATAATCATCCAAGGCAAGTGATGTTTCCCGTACTAAGTTTCTAGCAAATGGCATAAGATCAAATATCTAAACATAGTAAATTATTAAATAGTATAGATAATAATGTCTTAAAGCAATTTTCCTCATTGCTCACTTCTTCATGTTCCTCCACAACCTTCTAAGACTTTTTCTGATTGACCTTACTCCGCCACGATGCTCATCTCATAATTGTACTTGATGGTTGATGATTTCAGTCTGGCGGGTGTAAAATGGTTCAAGGTGAGGTTAAATGTTAGGTGGGTTTTGAAAAACTTGAGGAACTTGATTGGTTAAGGAATTGACATAACGAATAGGGGAAGGAGTGCTTGCACGCGAGGTCCCCTTGTCATTTCCATTGTCATCATCATCATTGAGATGAGATGAGGATGGTTGATCGAAGGTGGAGGAGGAAGTGGAAGGACGACCTCTTCTCGTACCACGATCCCTTTTTGGTTTTCACGCTAGTTGAGTGACAAGAGGAGTCATGACACGATCGTACAAGATATAGGAATCGTTAGACAACTCAGGATATTCACTCATGATGAATGTAAACAAACGGGTTAATAGCATACCATAGGGTAGAAGTAACCTAGGTTGCTTAGTGACCCACTCCATTCGTTTTGCCATGTAATAAGCAAGATTGAATTTTTCGGAGTGTACGACACAATATAACATATAACAAAGACATGCAGGAACATGATCCCGACTATACCCCCTCATACAAAAGAAATTTTCCCAGATAATTTCTTCCAAAGGTTTTAGGGTTGGCTCAATTTCACGAGTTAGAACTTGATATTCAAGAACATCAATCTCTTCCTCATGAATGATGCGATGGACTTGACCATCACGATTAACTCGGATAGATGAAATGATGTCCTCAATAGGAGGAAGGTTGTTTTGATATGGACTATCCGAAGGGATACCATATGCCAACTCATCAATTCTCCATATATCAGAAAGGTGAAGTGTGTGTGTTTTCTCTAAAGAACACATACATCTTCCCATATCTCATCTTTTCTCTCTAATAAATATGGATCCATTTCTTTTCCACTTTTCCACACCTCCGGATCTTGTGTCATAAGGGTGAATCGTGTTAACAGACACATGCACCTTCACAAGGTACATTAAAAATTTAAGCAAATTCTTCAAGAGAGTAAGAGAAGAGTTGATTTTGAATCACAAACTCGACAAACATTTGACCTTCTTTAGAGTAACTCAAACTATATTGACTGTAAAACTCAAGAATGAAGCGAGGACAAATTTGTTCACTTATTTCAAGGAGACACTCGAACTCGACAAAACTAAATAAAGATCGAACATAGTTTAGATCCGTAAAGTTTTTGAAAACCACCCGACCCTCGTGAATGTAACGGCTTTCTAGGTCTCTTAGTTTTTCTTTTATGGGTGTACAGTATTCATGTGATATCATTGGTATGTAGTCTCTTGTGTTTTTATGATCTTCGGATGACTTACGAGGCATGATTTCCTAAAACAAAAGTGAGATCACATTTTATTGCCGTTTCCCATGTAATATGTCACGAGTAATGGTTCTAGTGTGTGCCTATATGTAAACAATGTGGAGTAACGATTAACTCGACCTAAATGTACAGTCCTAAGAGTTAACCCAAACGCTCCTTAATTTGCTTTTACTCATCCAAACAAGTCAAAAAATGCATATGAATTATGCATCTTGAAATTTGTTCATGAGATCATTATGCATGTGTTTGAAAACGTTTTTGGTTTGTATTGACAATGCATAACAACAATTTTATTATGTTCTTAACGTGAGTGATTTAAAAATAAAATTGGGGTTTTGGTTCGAAATCAATTTTTCAACAAGTTCACTAATGTATGCCCAAATCCTATATCTACGGGAAGCATGTTAGTTATACATTGTATCCTAGTATTCTTAATTGCACAAAACCGAAAGAAAAATCAAAAATCCCCAATTGACCGTACTGGTTAAGTGGGCGTGAATGTTGTAAATAGATCTATTGGGAGTAATTATCCCTATCCGGGTAAGTAGCGCTTACTAGATTTGGAGGTCCCGAACAAGACAATATATACCATGTCGGAATGTCAATAAGGGGGATCTTGTCAAATACCTTTAGATCGTGAATACTATTGGCATATAAAATGCTTTCCTTTTAAAATTGAGCTTCGGTGTTATGAGCTTAGTGCAATAGTAAATACATCTTTTATTGAAGTTTGTTTATGTTATAACTGTCGTGTGCGAACTGTGAACTTGTGGTGCCACTTTTTATATTAAAAATTCAAACCTAAAGAATTACTCAATTTTATGTTGACCTATTTAGCATGTTTCATCGAGGTGGTTAGTTGTGGAAGTCTTTGCTTGGCTATATGGTGTCGCAACATTGGCCAATTTTCCAAGAAATGCTATTATCTATTGTTTAAACATCGTTGTCAATTTAATAAAACTTTATTCACTTCCGCATATTCTATTTTAAACTTTGTCAAACTTTAACTATTTTAATTAATGCAACCATGTATGGAATTTTCAACGTACCTTTAGAGGTCTTTCTTTTGTATCTTGTGAATGGTATTATGACTATTTCACGCCCCACCCCGGACATGTGTTTTCCGTCTAGGCCCCGTTTTGGGGGTGTGGACAGATTGTATCCAGAGCCAAGGTATAGAGGAACCAGTATAAAAGAGACAACTAAAAATGAAAATAAATTTGGAAAACACAGAAAAATGAAATTACAAATGCAAATAATCATAAGAAAAAAAAAAATAAAAGGTAATAAGTAAAATAATAATAAAGAAATAAAACAAGTGACATACTAACAAATCCCCCTCCCCCTCCCCCTCCTCCCCCAATCCCACAACCACCCCCCACACCCACCCCCCACACCCCCACCCCCCCGCCAGACACTCCCCCCCCCCCTCACGACCCCCCCACACTCACCCCGCCACCGCCACCCACCCACCCCCCCCCCCTACCAACAAACCCACCACCAGCCACCCCCCCCAACCCCCGCCTCCCCTTCCCCGCCCCCAAACTCTACCTCCCACCACACCCATATCCCCCATCCCACGACCCCCGCCCCCTTACCAATCCCCCCCCCACCTCTCCCTGATCGCCCCACCACAACCCCACCCAACACACCACCCTCACCCCCCTCCACCACCCCCTTCACCCCCACCCCCCACCCACACCCCATAAACCACTACCCACCCTATCCCCCCTTTACCCACCCCCCCCACACACCGACCCCTCACCCCCCACCCCCCCCCTCCAACCACCCACCCGCCCCTCGCTCACCACCCCCCCTCCCCCCCCCCACCCCCCCCCCCACTCCCGCCCAGGCGGCATCTCAAAGGCATGACAATAACCAGAAAGATATCTAACTATTTACTGAACTTACGTATATAAATACTAATCGACTAAGTAAAACTAGTATAAATATAAACCACAATCCAAAGTTATATTACTTAAAATTTAAGCCATACGTAGATTTTCTTGATGGTTTTATATAAAAAGTTTTTATATAAATACTAAATCTTTCCCCATGACATTCGTAATTTGCACAAAGGTCTCCTAAACGTTTCCAAAGACATCATGAGTAAACGATGGTCATTAAAACTTCTTCATAAATTTACAATATACTATTTTACAAAACATCAAAAATTGTCACAGTCTTCCGATCCTACGTTATTTTACTGTCCGAACCCGAATTCGAGTTGAGCACCCGTCCCATACTTTTATTTCTCCTACGTCGTCTCATACCGTCATCTAGAAACATGCCGATTAAGTTGAACATGACTTTAACCGTCACTGTCGACTTCGTAACATTCCACTTTTGAAACGTGATTTCAGAACCGGACTCATTTTATTTTTCTATTATTATTTTGATTTAAGAGAATACTGGCAAAACCAAGAAAAGGAACTAGTTACGCAATGATCAAGTGTTTTATTAAAACCCAACGAATTGTTAATTGCTATTAAAGCTATGTGCTGTTTATGAGGCAAACCCGTGTGGCTCATGAAGTACGTTAGAAAGTCAAGGTGGCAAGGAATGCCAACAACAAGATAAACGACAAAAGGTCACGAGAGCTTACACTGCTAGACCAAATAACAAAAATTGGACATGTAGAAAAGTTACCCTTCTACAACAAACGTAAGTTGCGCCTCACTGGGTCTTTTATCTAGCGAGTTAAGCTAACTTATAATAATCAAGGCTACTAGCATACATTCGGGTCCCTTGTGTTCTATTTTTAAAAACAAGCATGTTATCCCCCTCGCGGGTTTATAAAACAATTAAAGTATTAAAATGCGAGGCTATGAACTCACTAGTGATGTCGGAAGAGAATAGCGATATGAATAAGAACTTCGGGAGTAGGCGCGTCAATCAACCAAGACCTATACAAATTGTAACGGGTCTTAGGTTTCTAGTCGATAAAAATTAATGATAATTCATAAATTAAATAAGTATATGTATACATGTAGTTTATATGATGATCTTGCTCTTGAAATATAATTATTTCACACTTAAAGTTTTCTAGGTTTTTAACTTGTTTTTATTAGCCATTTTACTAGTATTGTCTAAATTAGTCCAAAAAGCCCATTAAGCCCATTAACCAAGTCCATTAAGCTCTTTTATGGATATTATCATTTTAAGACCAGGTCTTAGTCCATTTATAGTGTCCAAGTGAGTTGGGCCTAATGCTAAGTCCATATAGTCCATTTTGTTTCATTGGGCCTAGTGGTCCAATAAGCCTTACGGGTCCATTTTAGCTCATATACAACTTTTATTATAAGTTTTTGGGTTCTCGAGGTCGGGATACTTTTATTATCAGTATGTTAGTATTTTAAAACTCCCAAGAAGTGGGTCCTTACCACCTCGGGTTTTAGTTATAAAAATCGCTTTACATAGTATAGTGTTCGGGTAGTAGTAAATTTTGTATACTTTTATGTTTACGAAAATAGTCATAATTTATAAACCGTAAATGGTATAATTGATATATTTATATGCTTGGATTCATAATTAAGTGTACTTTACAGATTCAAAGTCATTCTTATACCTCTTTTAATATTACTTATACATATGGGTATATTACTACCTAATGGTCAAGTTACTAATTAGGACTGAAATTTCACTTTCACCATTTTTGATGCCATTTACAAAACATAGAGAGTTGGTTGACTATCCAATTGATTCAGAATCTACATGACTTTAGCTACAACTCATAGTTTTCACTTTTTAATTGGTTCAGTCCGTAAATATGACTTTTTACACAATCTGTACAGCAAGGTCCAGATTTGACTAGTTTTAGTGTTTTGACCATAACTCATTCATTATTTACTTTCTTGGAATCATCCAATTTGCCCAATGTACATAAGAGATTTATCTATGACCTCATGTCATCAAATCAATCCTCAAACCTACTGAGTTTTATAGAATCTACTGTTCATTACAGCTCATAATTTTGATGATCTTTTCACTTGTTTTAGATGACTATTTTAGCTATAATTAACCTAGATCTATACATGCATGGCCATTTTTATTACTTGATCATCAAATATCATACATGTACATATACAATTGAAAATCAAAAGAAAACATAAACAAAACTCATGAGATTTTTACCACAAGAAATATGTAGAAAATGATCAAATGATCAAAACAAGAACAAAGCTTCAATCTTCAAACTTGATCTTCACCCAAAATAATTTTTGATCACCATTTTTCTTTACCCAAAATGACTTGATAAAAACTTGTATAACTTCAGCCCCAAAATGTATATAACCCTTCTTGAAAACTTCTTTTATCACCTCCAAAAATACAAGGATTACACTAGGTAGTCATATTCACTAGTGTTCTTCTTGTTTGCTCTTTAAAAATTTATGGAATGGGTGTTTGAGTGAGATGAGTGGCGTCTAAGGGTGATAGAGAGAGCTAATTCCAGATTTTGAGTTGAAAATATGAGTTGTGTGTGTGTTTGATGGTCAAAGTTAGCTTTATGTATGTTTAGAGTAGAAATGCCAAGTGTATAAACATGAGGCAAGAATCAACACCAAGGGGACACCTCTCCCTTAGGTTGATCCGCCCCAATGGTGTGTTAGATAAGTGGGATGAGTTTAAAAACTTGTCCCACATTTTGTAAATACGGGTATTATCAAAGTCCGATATTTAAAAAGGTACGCTACGTAAAGGTTTTACGTAAAATACGAAAAATGCGCGTAACACGAAAAATAAAAACGAATGTAATAAAATTATTTCTATGGCATTTTGAGAATATAAGCGTCGATGCTTAACGTAGAATTCGCCGGTTCTTTGTAAACGTCACGAAAATTACAAATGTAAGCCCTAATTCTCCTGATTAGTCGTGAGTTCATATCTCAACATAAAAATGAAAAATATAATTAATACTTGAGAATAAATTAACGACCTGAAATTAACGGATTGTCACAATTTTGCTATGAGCTTACATTTGTCTTGCATTTTTCTTTTCTCTGTGGTTACATTTTCCTTACGTATATTTCCCCACCTGTTTGTATAGAAGTTGTCTATATAAATACTAAATTCTTTTCTAAGACATTGTGAGTGACACAATGGTCTCTAAACTTCTCTAAGACATTGTGAGTGAAGCAATGATCTCTAAGAATTTCCCAAGACATCGTGAGTGACACGGTGGTCTTTAAAAGATGTTCATATCTTTACATAATATCGTCTCTCATGATTTTGAAATTGTCGCAATCTGCCGACCCTACGTCATCTTACTATCCGAACCCGAATCCGAGTTTGAACACTCGCTCCATACTGTCAAGACACCTGCGTCATCTCGTAACGTCTCAATCTTTCTTACTCCTCGTAACGCATAGAAACATGTCGATTAATTCGAACACGACTTTAACACGTCACCTCGTAACGTTCCATTTTGGAAACACGACTTTTGAAATTCGACTTATTTTATTTTCTTCACTCCGTTCGATTATTAAGAAAATACCGACAACGAGACAAGGAATGAGTTCCACAAGGATCGAGTGTATTATAACCCAACGAATTGCTAATGCTATTAAAGCTATTGATGTCTATGAGGCAAGAATCCACATAGCTCACGACTAAATGGATCAGGTCATACGTTAGGAAATCGAGGGGTCATGAGATCTTACATTGCTAGACCAAAATAATAGAATTTGATATATAGGAAAGTTACCCTTCTACAACAAATGTAAGTTGCACCACACTGGGCCATGCACTATGAAGTGTAACAAAAACGAGAGAGCTGGCCATATGACTAGGGATTGTAGGAGAATTGTTTCAATAACAACTTAGAGACCGCAGTGGAAAATTAAAAACCTGAGGTACTTATTAGGAGTGTGGAAAGCCAAGACATTACAATATAGTGATTGTCCAAAGCTGAACCGTGTGAACCAGAATTGGAAGGTAAAAACTCGCGGGAACTCCAGCGCCATCAAAGTTAATGCTAATGCATAAGGAGAGATTTTTCCTGCCTTGCCTAGTGAAACCTAAATAGACTTGGACCGTAACCCCTAACAGTTTTGCACTAGTACTCCCCTGTGAATTTCGTGTATTGAGTGGATGATTCTAAACCCTTTGTTCATTTTGTGTCATGACGATTTCGTCAGTTACACTTCAATTCTCTAATAATTTATGTAAGGTACTCCTCAAATTTATTACCATCTTACAACCTATTTCACTATTATTTTATAAACCATTTTACTAGTATAAACTATTTGGATGTTATCGTATGAACCATACTAGCATCGTCTTATAAACAGAGTTACTGTCATTTATAAACTATTTTCCGTCAGTCTACGAACCGTTTTGCTAAACAGCTTGTTAATCACTTTACTATCGTCTTATAAACCATTCCACTATTGGTTAACAAACTATTCTGATATCATCCTATAAACTATTTCATTGTCGTCCTATAAACCATTTTGTCATTATCTTATAAATTATTCTACTATCATCTCATAAACTATTTTCGCAATCATTTTACAAACTAACTCGTTTTTCATCTTTTAACCTATTTTGTCGTCGTTTATAAACTCTTTTGCCATAATTTTATAAACCATTTCGCTAACACCTTATAAACTATTTTGATATCATTCTATAAACCGTTTTGTCAACATCTTATAATTATCCCACTATTACCTCATAACTTATCTGGCTATCATTTAATGAACTAATTCGTTTCCATCTTATAACCTATTTTATAGTTATTTATAAACTCTTTTGCTACCCTATTATTAGGGGTGAGTAGAAAAAACCAAAAAAACTGAAACCAAATCGAAACCAAACCAAAAACTAAAAAACCGAACCGAAATAACCGACCGAAACTAGAAACTGATGGTTCGGTATTTTCTTTTTCAAAAACCGAAAATTTTCGGTTCGGTTTTCATTTTCGTCCAAACACCGAATCGTAAAAACCGAACCAAACCGAACTAGTTTATAATAATATATAATTAATATAATATAAATAAATCAATAATAAATCCTATTTTTAAATTCATATTTATTTTGTGGGTGGAATTGTAATATATATATATATATCCTAATGTTTATATATGTGTATATCATGTACGTGTTTTTATCTTACAATATATCGTTACATATATGATAATGATCGTACTATGTGTATTTTCATTTGCATTTGTGTATGTCTCATTTATTTGTGTATAATTGTAGAAATTTGGGTAAACATCATTAAGCTCATATTGACAAAAAAATAAAAAGAATAATCAATTTTCTACGTAAAACAAGTTTATTAATATAAGTTAGCCAAAACCAAATATAAACGGTTTGAAACTGAAAAACCAAAAAACCGAACCGAAAAAACCAAACCGCCAAAAACTGAGCGGTTTTGGTTTTTGGTTTTATAAAAACCGAATTTTTCGGTTTGGTTTCGGTTTTAGCCAAAAACCGACCCAAACCGAACCGTGCACACCCCTACTTATTATAAACTACGTTGCAGTCATCTTACAAACCATTTCGTTATCACCTCATGAACTATTTTGTTGGCGTTTATAAACTATTTCGTTGTCAATTTATAAACTATTTTGTCGTTATATTATGAACTACTTCATGTCTCTTATAAACTACTTACGTTACCACTTTATAAACTATTGGGTTGTCAGCTCGTAAACTATTTGTTACCATATTATGAACCCCTTATTGTTACATTATAAACCGTCACATAATCTTCTCGTAAACTATTTCGCTATCATCTCATAAAATATTTTCCGCCATCTTACAAAATATCTTGTGCTGCCATATAAACTACCTTGTTTTCATTGTTACGAACTGTTTTGCTATCTTACAAACTATATCGTTTATATCGTATAAGATTTTTAAACATAACACTAGTTTGACGAAATGAGCATTTCATCGTTAGTCCCTAAATTGTACATACCTTGATCACCTATGTATAATTCAGGAAGGACCATGCTATGCTGGGAGTAGTCACCATAAAATTTTGTCAATTTACCCTTACTTTCCATTTCTATTTTCTTTCTTTTCTCTACATTGTCAACGGGATTATATTGTACTCGTGTTTTATTAATATTTTGCGTGCGTATTCATGAGTCGTGTCAGTCATGTGTATTCGTATTCGTAAGCGTCATAACTAAGCAGATTTTTCCTCGACCTTAGCATATAGAAACACCATACCCTTGGCCGAGAGACCAAATCATGCTTCCTGTAGTCATGGTAATTACGGATTGTAGGACTCTAGAATGTAATGAACTTATCCTCCTAATTGGATTATAACCAAGAGAACTAGGAGATTTCCTTCAATTGACTTACATGTTAGTCAGTTAGAATCATGAAGATTATGAGGTTCTCGTACCGACAAGACTCCTAATGGACCTGAAGTTAAAGCAAAGGACGCAATTATTGCAAGTACATAGAACCTAGCCGATAGAAGTTTCGAATTCACTATTTTCTTAGACTTCTAAGTGACATCGTTCCAACCGCCTCAGACCTTAAGTACACTATAGAGTTAGCTAACGGGAAAATAATAGGAACCGATTCTATAATTCGAGGTTGTACCCTGAACTTTCTAAGCCACCCGTTCAACATCGACTCAATGCCCGTAGAACTTGGTAGTTTTAACGGTATCATCAGCATGGATTGGTTGTCAAAGTACCGCACCGTAAATTTTTGTAATAAGAAGCTTATCCATATCCACTAGGTGATGAAACCTTAATGATTCAAGGCAATAGGAGTGATGGTATGCATCGATAGTTGCTAGTGAACAGAGAGCTGAGTTGTTTGATAGGATTGGTACGTTGGAGCGGGATAACATGAGACTCAGAGGCATGTTAGGTGTTGAGAGGCAGAGAGTTGACCGTCTCCGGCGTAGTATGTCGTATGCTCAGAGGGATTTATAAGACCCAGTTCCTCACCCTGGGGAGCTCCGGCTTTGTTTTGTCAAAAAGAAAGATAGATCTTTTCAGATGTGTATCGACTACCGTAAACTAGATAAACTTACTGTGAAGAACCGATACCCACTTCCAAGAATCGACCACTTGTTTGATCAGCTACAAGGGTCAAGAGTCTACTCTAAGATCGACTTGAGATCTGGTTATCACCAACTCAGAGTTCGTGAAGA
>BQNB010012023.1:58690-80112 GCA_026074375.1 Tanacetum coccineum
AAAGAGACGTTTTTAAAAGATAAGTTATCATTCATTTTTTCATCAGAGTTTTTACAAACAGAGGTCCCAAAATCTACATGAAAACATAAAGTTTGAATGATAACAGTTTAGCCATCTTCAAGTCCGTGCCACTCCGTACCATTCCGTGCCATAAGATATTCAGTTACCAGAGATAAACATGCTAAAAAGGTCAACACAATGGTTGAGTGAAATTCATAGGTTTATAATAAATAGTGTGAATATAAGTCATCATAAGAGTGGGTTACGTTGTTATACACCCATAAGTGTAATAATTGCAATGAGTACAATTATTATGGAAAACAATATTATTGCGTCTAAGCTCATGGCACTGAGGCCTTGAGGAAAGGACTTAGGCAATAATAGCATATGGTTGGAAAAATGGTTTAAGCATGTATCCCCCTCACGGGTTTATGAAATAGAAGATTTAAAAGTGAGGCTATGAACTCACCTTAACAGTATAGGGAAATCTGATTGATGGCAAAAGTATATCAAGTGAAAGTAACGGCTTCGTCACGCAACCTTGGTGATATGTCAAGTCTTAGTGTGATAGTTTATGTTTCAAAACTTCATAAAGTTTAACGTATATCTTTGATTTATTATGGAAATATTGTATCACTGTTCGGGCTATCATAATTCAGAGGCCACGCAGTATTGTTTGAGGAGCCAGGGCACTTTAAATCGTAAACCCAACAAACTCGTCAAAACGAATACCCAAATGGAATCCCTCACATAAAACTCCCTAGTATCGTGATACGATAAGATTTTAAGGTTTCTTCAAAAGTTAGTCGATGATAAGTTACGTTAAATATATAACGTAATTGATTTATAAAGTGTCGATCGGTGATTAATAACGATAAATGTGTCGGGTTTTAACAAAATCGAGTCTTATAATATTTATATATATTTTTATAATTTGTATAAAAATATTATATTTTATATTTTTAAGAATACAAAAATGACAGTATATACCCTTGGTTTATAAACTTTTACAAGTTTAGTCCTTTATATATAAGTATATATAATTTAAACCTTTCTTTGTTATTTGGTAATTTTAACAAACAACCCCTCATAGTTATAACTTTAGGGAAATGACATTTTCAGCCCCTTTAGTTATAAATTTCAGAAAGTTACGATATATACCCCTTGCATGGAATACTTTTGCAAAACAAGTCCAAAATGCCATGCAAGCTTATTTTAGGATTCCAAATGATATTTACAGGTTATAGCTTATTAGAATAAGCAAAAATAAGATGTTCTAACGTAACAAAAGTTTAGAAAAAGGATTCGTTAGCTAGAAAATCAAAACGGGTCGTTTTTTGGGTTTTTTATCAAAAAACCACATGGGTTTGAGATTCAAAGCTTCAAACAAGAGTTCATATATGATATTAAGAGTATTATGAACATTATAATACAGAATATAAGCTTATGGAACAAGATCTTAGGCTTACTTGAGCTAAAATAGGTCAAAATGTGATTTTTGGGTTCGTACGCCTAGTAACGACTTCATGGCTTTGTTTTTCTTGCTTCTTGGATTCTATTATGAGCTTAGGGACTTCTCTTGATATTCTATTGCTACTATGGAAAGGCTAGAACTCCATTTGAGTGTATGAGATGAGTTTGATGGATGAATGAATATGTAGTGTATGTATGCGTATATATAGGTTGAAAATACTTGGTGGCTAAGTTTTCTTGGCACCTAAGGGTTTGATAAGTGTCCTAGCTAGCTGAGGTGAGTAAGAAAGGCGAGTAGGATGAGTATGGAAGGCTAGAACTAGCCATGAAGATGTGGAATGGTGTTTTGGAGGCCACAACTATAAATGGAAACAAGGAGGTGACAAGGCTTTTCTTGGAGCTTAAGGGTGATGATAGAGGTGCTTGTAAGCTACTTGGGTGGCTGCTTGGTAAGTCATAGTGGTGCTTGAGGTGCTTGGTTGCTTAAAAATGGGTAAAAATGAAGAAAAAGGGTGTCGGGTTTGGTTTATTTCGGGTTAGGGTTTAGGGTTTTAAAATGTGGATTAAGGTTAGGATTAAGGTTTATGGCTTAGTTTTAGGTTTAGGGTTTAGTTTTTAGTTGAAAGTGAAATTAGGGTTTAGGGTTTTGTTTTTAGGGGTTAAGGTTTTAGATTAGGGTTTAGGATGAATTCGGGTTTAGGTTTAAGGTTTAAAAGTCATGCATTAAGTGCTTGTACCTTGTACTAAAGTGGTAGTAAGAAACCAAAGTGATTTAAGAGGTAAAATAACCTAATTTGACTTTCTTGCATTATTGACTCGTACATTGAGCTTTAGAAAGTTGTAACTTGATTTAGGAGGGAAAAGATATTCAAATGTTGTGTATTAATACTTGTACACATGCTTTAAAGGCTTGTACATTTATTTTATATGTATACATTACATATAATTAGGGTTTTGATATAAACGTTAACGTTTAATGCTTGTTTTGATACAACGTTTTGAAAAGTACGTTAAATGGATAATGTACTTGGTAAAATGATATTAAGTTATAAACTTGACATATTATGATGTTTACATGATATAAACATAGATAGTGATGGCATTGGTAGAGGTTGTGTGAGCTCGTTTACTTTAGAGATGCAAGTTACGTTGCATAATGAGATAAAACAAAAAATTCCTTGTAAAAATGTGGTATATATATAATAGATGGATATTACAGTGCATCTAATTTAATAGATGGATATTTACATTGATGAAAATTGCGGGTTGTTATAGATGTCGCTACATAAAATAACGAATATAAAGTACACATGCGTCATGTAACAAAATATGATTATACTTGATTTCGAGCATGCGATCTCTTCCATATTTTTCCAGAGGAGCAACATCGTGATGATGATCCCATAAGAACACATGAAGAAACTTTAGAAGTTATTCGGGAGATACACAACAAAACAACTCATCTAAGCTTAAAAGGCGATTTAGTGAAACACATTTGGGACCATGAAAATCAACACTAGTATTTTTATGTGATGTTTTATTTGTAATGTCTTAAGGTATATCAATAACCGTATGATCATTGGTTTTGCCCTTTCTTGATCTGTTGGTGCTGCTCCTCTCATAAGGCATGTAGGTGTGGCCAACAACATCTGAGACAATAACATATGTTCTCTCAGCATCCGCCTTCCCAATTATGATCTTCCTCTTCTTCTGCACGGCCATGAGGAACAGTACTCGATACATCTCCATAATTCTGCAATCTATTTGTTCGCGTAAAAACAATTTTCAGTAATTCTTATGTCTAGAAGTTACAACAACCTAACAATGCCTCAAAGACATTTTGGTGCAAAAATTTCAGCAACCAAACATCACTTTGAAACCACTTTTCCGCATACACAAAAATCAGCATCTAAAGTCATTTTTTCTGCTCAAAATTTTAGCAACCAGACAGCTCTTTTAAAAACTATTTTTCTGCATAAACATTGCAGCAACCAAACCGTACCGAATTATAATCAAGGGTGATTGGCACTGCCTTATGAAAGTTACGATATGATTCGAGATAATAAGAAATTTCCCGTTTCAACCCATTACCCACATGTGGATGTTATGACTCCATAGTAATAATTAAACATATTGTATATTAATTAACTCATATCAACCAACATTTCTTTTCCTATGGCAGCCAAAAGACATGCACCCGCGCGTTTTATACAAACACATATTGAAGTGGTAATTGTAAAGAAACACGCTAATCTATACCATATTATGGCAGCAGCCAACGGCCGAAATGACATACATGTCTCAATCCTTCAATTATGCCGCCTATGCTCTTGTTGCATTAATCGTATCACCGTACCACATATTCACATTACTAGCTTCGAGTCTTTCTTACCAGCTTCGAGTCTTTCTATCACCCCCATAAACGAAAAGTGCCAAAGTTGAATGGTGATAGTCATTGACAGTATACAGTGCAGATAAAATGAAAAAAAAATGTTACTTGATGTATTGCATCGCGAATTAATCTAGTCACTTTTTATGTATGCCTCCAATGTGCAGCTTGGTACACATGAAAGGGAAAAATAACGCGGTTAGTTTTTGTCGTCATATTACCTGCTGCAGAAATTTATAAACATACGACGTTATACACACAAATTCACATACGCACATGTGTGTGATCATACATACATACACACACACACAGATACATATAGGCGTAAGTAAATATGATTTAACATATAGTACCCTCATAAAGTAGCATGTTTTCTAAGTTCTACATAGTACATACACATTAAAGTCTCAGTGATCATTAAAAAAGCCGACATTTACACTTACTCTTTCATTTTCTCAAAAGCTGCAATGCTAAGATCACACGCTCTTCATGAACCGGAAGATTATAACCCATAAAACTGTCATTTCCATCACGAAAATCCTCCTCTAATTCCTTGGTTGTCATCCCCATGACTTTCGGCCAGTTAATTTCCTTACTTGCAATGTGATTTTATGTGAATATACCATTATGAAATACTTATTAAAGTAATATAAAATCACAATAATCATAACTCTTATAATCAATATCACCATTTTTCTCGGCTCATAAAAATGATCGAAAGCGAAATAAGCAGACACTAAACAGTTTTACGCACTATTTTGCGTTTATTTTTACGTAGCTTATGCATAGGTGCAAAATATAAGCAATACAAGTTTCTGGTCTTTTCAAGCCAACAAACGCGTGGGTCCAATGATAGTATTATCGTTTGTCAAAAAAATGTTAGGGGGTCAATCATCAGTGACGCAAGCTTTAGCGAAGCAAGCATCAACAAACAAAACTGAGCTTATTAGCTCTTTAAAAGTCCAGTAAGCCGGAAAACTAACCTAAAGTCGGCGAATTACATATACATCGTTAATTATAGTGGAATTTTAAGTGTTTGAATAAACCTTCTTATCCACTAATTCTAGAGTAAATAAGATAAACAGTTCAAAATAAGCAACCGCTCACAACCCCTTCATATCCATACTAACAACAAATAAACTATTCTATCTAAATACACCAAATTGCTTATTTGAACTTTAATAAGCAAACCCAAGTATCGTGCTTGTGCCTATAGAGAGATTCACTACAGAGGGAAGTTATGATTTTAATTGCAAGACGCAATCTCAAACTGCCATCACAACTTAGCCAAGGTATTGAGAGATAGATTGATTACTGACCCCTTAGTAAATATGCGAAAACTTACTCAATATTCGTCACTAAACATGGCTTCACGCGCTACAAAATGACGAAACTCGTATTTCTTGGTTTCCACAAAGACTTGATAAAACTTCAACCTGTTGCAAACGGTCTTCTTGTTGGAATGTTTACCTTTGGATGTTGGGTACCTTTTTAAGATTCTTTCGTGTCATTGATTTCTTTTGCAATATATTTAGCACTTATTGAACAATACATTACATATCATCATGATATTGTTGATTCATGTTCATATATTTGATTGATTTTGTGTCTCTTAAACAAATTCAATCAACTAAATAAACTAAAGACAATAAAACTTGAACGCAAACCTAAATATGAAACTTTAGAATCATGCACCTTGATAAGCCTTTTCCCGAATCAAGCGCACCATGGGGAATGTCCGCGTCTCTTTGCATGGCTCATTTTGAGTCACGGATTCGGTCGCCATGCCACAAACGGTGGGTCAATTCCATTTTCCTGGATAACAATTATGAATATTGTTAATACAAATAATGTCTAAAAATGTTATTTATATTTTTCGACCTCTCAATATTTTGATAATAACAAAATGTAAAAACGTTTATGATAAAAATAAACGTTTACAAATTATTAATCGTAAAATTCTATTTCTAAGATTAGTAATCACTTAAGGTATGGACAAACAAATCATTAAAATAGTGATCAAGAAAATATTTTTCTCTTAACAATCATATTTTTACAAAAGTATTTTCACAAAAATATATATACAAAATATTTTCTAATTAAAAGAAAAGTTTTATTTAAAACTTAAATTTGAAATCAATTCCCCCCCCCCCCCCCCCCCCCCCCCCCCCCCCCCCTCCCAAAAAAATGAAAGGTTCCATAACAGATACAAACTTCCTCACAAAAAGACAAAAACAGGAGCGTAGTCTACTGTTGCATTCCAAGCTGAAAAACAGACCTCTTTGCAAGAATTTTTCAGATAACTCTCTCTCTAAAAACCTTCTTCTCGTCTCTCTTCTCTATCAAGTGCAAGAGAAGAACATTCGTATTCACCAAGAAACGAATTGTTATTTAGTGATCTCTCATCTCATCTTCTAAGTATCAAATCTCTATTGTAATTATCTTGTATAATTGTGTGATTCGGATTGTGTGTAAATCCGCCCCCCCCACACCACCCAACCCCAACCCACCCCCCCCCACCACAAACCCCACACCCCCCACACACCACCCCACAGCCCAAAAACACCCCCCACACCCCCACAACCCCCACCACCCACCTCACCCCCCTCCACAACCCCACCCAAACCACCCCCCCCACCCTCCCCCCACAAACCAACCACCCCCCCACCCAACTACAACCACCCACAAACCACACACCCCCCCCAACCCCCACAACCCCACCCACCCACAACAAACCCCCCAACACGCAACCCAACCCCAAAAACCAAACCACCACCACCACCACCCACCCCCCAACCCACAACCAACACCCAACCCCCACAACCCCAAAAACCCCACACACCCCAAACCCCACCCCACCAACCCATCCCACCCCTCCCAACCCCCCCCCCACCACCCAACCAAAACCACCACAAACCACCCCGCACAACACACCCAACCCCCCTACCACACCACACCCCCAAACCCCACCACCACAACCACAACACAACCACACCACCCACACCCCCCCCAACAAAAACACCACACCCAAGACACACAAAAACCAACCCAACAACAACAAAAACATCACCACCCCAACCCCACACCCCCCCTCCCAACCCACCAACCACCACAACCCACCCTCCAACACACCACCCCCCCAAAAAACAAACACCCCCACAAACCCCCCCCACCCCCAAAACAAAACCCGCACAAACCAACACAAAACCCCCCCCAAACACAAACCAAAACCAAAACAACCCAAAACCACACCCAACAAAAACCCCCACAAAAAAACAACCCAACCACACAACCAAAACAACCCCAAAAACCCAACCCAAAAACAACCACTACCAACAAACCACACACCCCCCACACACACCCCCCACACCACAACGACCAACACCACCAACCCAAAACCCACCAAACAAAAAAAAAAAACAAAAACACACAAAAACACAACACACCCAAACAAACAAACCACCAAAACCCGACCACCCCCCACCACACAAACCCTCAACCAACCCCCCCCACAAAAACACCCCCCCCCCCCCCACCACCCCAACAACCCAAAGCCCCCACCACACCAAACACACAAACCACCCCCACCCAACCCCCCACCCCCCCCCACCAACCAACACCACCCCCCACAACCCACCAAACCCCACCAAAAACACCCCAAACAACCCCCCCAACCAACCAACAAACACACCCACCAGACGAACACCACACAACAACCAAAAAACACCACCACCACACACACGAAAGACACCACCCCCAAACCCAAACACCCCCTCCACAACCCACCCCCACAACCGAAAACCCCCACCCCTCCCCCCAAACCCCCCAACACCCACCCCTCACCACCCCCCCCACACCCCCCCCCCCCCCCACCCCAACCCCCCCACCCCCCCAACCAACACACCCCCCACCAACCCCCCAACCCCCCCGACAACCACAAATAAGACCACCCCCAACCACACCCACCACCACAACCCCCCCACCCCCCCCCACCCCACCCCCTCCCCCCAACCCACACCCCCCCCCATACCCACACACAAACCCCATCAACATCCCCCCCCCACCCCCCCCCCCCACACCCCTACCAACCCCCCCACCCTACCACCCCCACCAACCCCCCCCCGCCCCCCCCCCCCACCCCACCCCCCCCCACCCCCCCCCCCCCCACGCCCCCCCCCCACACCCCCCACCCACCCCCCCCCCCCCCCCCCCCCCACCCCCCCCCCCCCCCCCCCCCCCCCCCACCAAACCAAACCATCCACCCAACCCCCACCCCACCCCTCAACACCCCCACCCACAACACCCCCCACCCCCCCCACCCCCACACCACCCCCCCCTCCCCCCCCACACCACCCCCACCCCACCCCCCCCCCCCCCCACCCCCCCCCCCCCCCCCCACCCACTCATCCCCCCCCCCCCCCACACCCCCCCCCCCCCCCCCCCCCCCCCCCACCCCCCCCCCCCCCCACCACCCCCCAACCCCCCCCCCCCCCCCCCCCCCCCCCCCCCCCCCCCCGCACCCCCCCCTCGCCCAACCCCCCACCCCCCCCCCCTTACCCACCCCACCCCCCCACCCCCCCCCCCAACCCCCCACCCCCCCCCCCCTCCCCCCCCCCCCCCCCCCCCCCCACCACCTCCCACCCCCCCCACACACCCACCCCCCCCCCACCCCTCCACCCCCCCACCCACCCCCCCCCACCACCACCCCACCCCCCCCCACCCACTACCCCTCCACCCCCCCCCCCACCCCACCCCCCCCCCCCCCCCACCCCCCCCCACCCCCCCCACCCCCCTCCCCCCCCCCCCCCACCCCACCCCCCACCCCCCACACCCCCAACCCCACCCCCCCCCCCCCTACCCCACCCCCACCCCCTCCCCCAACATCCCACACCTCCCACCCCCCCCCCCACCCCCCCCACCCCACCCCCCCCCCACCCCCCCGCCCACCCCCCCCACCACCCCCCCCAAACCACCCCCCACCTCCCCCAACACCCCCCCCCCCCCCCACCCACCAACCCACACCCCCCCCCCCCCCCCCCCCCTCCCCCCCCCCCCCCCCCCCCCCCAACCCCCCCCCACCCCCCCCACACCACCCACCCCCCCCCCACCACACCCACCCCCCCCCCCAACCACCACCCCCCCCACCCCTACAACCCCCCCACCCACCCCCCCCCCCCACAAACCCCTCCCCCCTCCCCCCCCACCACCCCCCCCCCCCCCCCCCACCCCCCCCACACCCCCCCTACCCCACCCCCACCCCCGAAAACCCCCCGCCCCATGCCCCCCCCCCCCCACCCCCCCCACAAAACACCCCAACCACACCACCCCCACCACACCCCCACCCCCCCACCCCCACCCCACACACCCACCACCCACCCCTCCCCCCCCCCACACCCTCCCCACCACCCCCCCACCCCACCCACCCCCCACCCCCCCCACACCCCCCAAACCTAACACCCCCACCCCCCCACCCCACACCACCCCCACCACACCAACCCCCCCCCCCCCCCCCCCCCCCCCCCCAACCCCCCCCCCCCCCCACCCCACCAACCCCCCCCCCCCCCCCCCCCCCCCCCCCCCCCCACCCCCCCACCCCCCCCCCCCCCCCCCTCCCCCCCCACCACACCAACACTCCCCCCCCCCCCACCCCCCCCCCCCCACCACCCCCCCCCCCACCCCCCCCCCTCCCCCCCCCCCCCCCCCGCCCCCACCCCCCACCCCCCCCCCCCACACCCAACCCCACCACCCTCCCCCCCCCCACCACCCCCCCCCCAGCCACCCCCCCCCCACCCCCACCCACCACCCCCCCCCTCACACCCCACCCACCCCACCCCCCCCCCCCCCCAACACTCCCCCCTCACCCCCCCACCAACCCCCCCCCCCCCCCTCCCCCCCCCCACACCCCCCCCCCCCACCTTCCCCCCCACCCACCACTCCCCCCCACCCTCCCCCCCCCCCCCCTCCCCCCCCTCCACCCCCCCACTCACTTAAAATAATATAATATTTATATATTATAAAAAATTAATATTAGGATAGGTTCACAAGTAAAGAAGACAAACGATGCTCTACATTAAAGACAAAAAAAAGTGAGAAGTGTTGCGTAAGTATTACTGGGATTCCAAGTGAGATTGTATATTCTAGTTACAGACAGTGGCTTTGTTGGGTTAGGTTTGCAGATGATATTCTCTCTCTAAAATCCTTCTTCTCGACTCCCTACTTCTATAATCATGTTGCAAAGAGTGAAGAAACAAAGGGTGTCTGTAGTAATTCTTCGGGTGTCTACTTGTTAATTCGTAGGGGGAGGGGCTGTGTGCGATCGCTGCAAGCTGTGGGAGTTGGTGATTTTCGCCGTTGGTTTAATTATATTGTATAATTTGTGTGATTCGGAGTGTGTTTTGTTGGTGTATATCGTTAGTGTTAGATCTTGTGAGTGTATAGTGCTTTGTGTGAAGTGGTAGATTGGTTCTTACTAAGAAGATTAGGACTCGACATTTAGCTTAGTGTCGGAAAAAAAAAAAACGAAAAAAAAGAAATAAGGATAAACAACTTCGGTAAGCGACGTGGTTAAACGGTTTTCTCGCCTGCAAGGGGGGCTTCGTTGTTGAGTAGTGAAATCTCGAGTAGGTTTATCTCGGGGGGGGGAGCGGGGAAGAAAGAGTAGTGTAATGCGAAAAAGAAAGAAGAGATTCCGTAAGCCGAACCACTATAAATCTTGACAGTCAGGTCTTGGTTGATATGTTCCTTCTCTCATCTCTTGATATTGTTGTGGATTGTTTTTATAGTATTAGTTTAGTTATATGCATTGTTGATTATATTGTTGATTGGTTGAACATTCAACTCGGAATATAAGTATTTTGGGAAAGTCAAACTTTTATAACGTTTAAACGAACCTTGTATACAAACTCCCACCGCCCCCCCAACCCCCCCCCCCCCCCCCCCCCCAACCGCCCCCCCCCCCGCCCCACCCCCCTCCCCCCCCCCCCCCCCCCCACCCCTCCCCCCCCCCACCCCCCCCCCCCCCCCCCCCCCCCCAGTATCCCCTCCCCCCCCTCCCCCCCCCTCCTCCGCCCCCCCCCCCCCCCCCCCTCCTCCCCCCCCCCACCCCCCCCCCCCCCCCCCCCCCCTCCGCCCCCCCCCCCCCCCCCCCCCCCCCCCCCCCCCCCCCCCCCCCCCCCCCCCCACCCACCCCCCCCTCCTTCTTCTAGTTTCCACAAATATCATGATCTTGAAAACTATGAAAATCCCATATGCACAGTTTGCCCTTATGAAATCTAAGCAAACCACAAATAAGCTTAAAACAAATACCCCCATGATATCAACCCAAAAGGCGTAATATTAACAAAAGCGTTTAAATGGCTCATCATTACATTGAGAATAAGCACACCGGAGGCCTGTCGAAGCGGTTACATTACTCCAAAGATTACCCACTATGCGACATATGTTAGTAACAGATTACACATGTTTTGCTTAGGCGAACACACAGGAGTTAAAACACAATTTGTACAACATCTCTGGACATTGGGACATACCAAGTGACAGCAACAAATATAAACAATCGATTCACCTGCACCTTGGTTCTTTTTCCTGCTTAGTTTCGGCATTCATATCGCTAGCGTCGCTACGCCCTTTCCTTTTTCTTATCTTCTTTTTTGGCACAACTTCAGAAGATATGCACCTCGAGTTACTCGCCAACACACCTGCATTATAAGCAAATGTAAATAAAGAATGTAGAATGATTGACCAATTTATATAGTGATCTTTCGGTTTTTTGTCACTCTTTGAACTAAAATGTATTGAAAACTATAATCTTAGAAAAAAAAACCTAAAATCTACCATATAACTACGAATATCAAGTAACATTAGGGTTGGTAGGTAACAAACACGCACCTGATGATTTTTTTTATCCTCTTCTCCATTTTGACCCCGTCGGAATCGTTGCTACACCACCATCTGCCAACTCCACCGCGTCTGCCTCCCATCAAAGCTAAGAAATCGGCCTTTGATCGAATCACATCTTAATTTTCAAATTAAACATATGGAAAAGAGTGTGTGGGTAAGGTTTGAGAATGAATTTGGGGTGTGTGTGTGTGTGTTTTGGGCGGTGGTTCAGAGAGAAAGATGAAGTTGTGCTGGATACATAAATGAAGAACACGTATCCCTTAAGTGTGTGTTTTGTTATCAAGTTAGTTAACACTGGGTCAAGAATTTCGATTGGATTAAGAACAGGCGGAAGAGAATAACCGGAGTGGAGAAGACATGGCCCGGGTCAAGCCAAAGCATAACACCCACACAAAAGAGGGTGGGTCGAGGCATCGGTAAGGTCTAAGGCGGTTCGGGTAGGGTCAGACTCCGGGTTGGGCCGGCGAAACACGTCGAGGCGCCCACCTTTTGTGTAGATTATATAATTATTGGTTTTATGTAATGGTTTTTTATTATTAATGGAATTTAATTTTGTTGTTAAAAAAATAAATAAATGGCGGTCGCCTTAATAGGCTTAAAAGGTCGTATGTAGGTCGCAGGAGAAAAAAACTTGAAAAAATAAAAATCGTTGGGGTCACTACTGTGCCCAACCTAAGCTTGTTTGCTAAACATTCCCCTAAATATAAGCCTCCAAAATGAAGCCTAGTCGAATCAAAACTAAGTTGAGTTCAAGCTTGAAGTTCTACAACAGGTCGAGCTTGAACTTGACTCATTTTCATTTCAGGTTGAGCCTGCAAAATGAAGCTTGAAGTCCTTTTTTTGAGTTATTCGATTGCACGTGAAATCCAAAATGAAATCAAGTTCGATATTTCGTCTCCTGCATCGAGCCTAACCCAAAATATGAAAAAGAAGATATCCACAGTTACACGTTATATACAACCTTACTTGTTAATATCCACAGTGAAACTCGGGCTTGTCTCAGCCTCATACAATCAAGTCAGACACAGGATTCACATAACCGAGTCAAACTCGGTCCAGCACTTAAAGAAGCAAAGTACAGCACTTATTGAGATACTTGTGCTACTATGCCAAATTTATAACAAAACAAGCTGTCTAAAAATAGCTTCTTAAAGATCAAATGGAAGAACTTATAGGCCTCATACAGTTTTCTCTAAACCAAAATCAACAAAAGTTATTCATAAGTATATAAACAAAATTAAAAGCACCCACTACATTACTAAACAATCGCGCCATCAATCTCCTTTGGTTGAAGGCTCAACACAACCACAGAAATGGCTTTTCTTCCGCCTGCTGCTAACCGTCGCTTTTGTTCTTCCGCCACCATAGAGATAATCTTTTAATAAGACCCGTTTGTTAGCATCAAGAAACCTTGCTTTTCCCTTGGGGTCATTCTCATCGTCTAGTTTTAACAGCACAAACTGTATCTTTTGTATCTCGAGTTGTAACCGGCCGATCTTTTCTGACACCCGTTTTGCTTGGTCAGATACTTTTTTCCTTCTCACGATTTCACTTTCTCCCGATTCTGAAGTTGACTTTTCCGGGTTACCTTCGATATGTTTCACGAGTTTCCCGTTCAGTTCGTATAGTTTCTGGATGGCGGATTCTGCTTCCATAAGTTGACCTTTCAATGTCTCGCATTCGATCATAGCTTTTCCTCGTCTGCTCTGTGATGTAATCTCGACTTTCCTTTTTAAATCCTCGATTGTGATCTGAAGATTCGTTAACTTTTGAACATCGGAATTGAGTCTTTCAAGTATTTTTCTCTTGTTTCCGTCATCACGATGCTCCTTGAATCTTTTAGATACTTCAAGTTTGTCCACCATGTCGAAATCATTATCGAGAGATACCTCTGAAGCTGTTGGATGATGCTTGAATGTATTGCTTTTATCAGCTGTTTCCCATATCTCGCCGTCAATTAGTCCTCTTTTGCTGACCCCGTAAGATGAACATTCGGATGCCTGATCGAGCATGATATCTTTTGGATCTGCTTCTGAGATTTCAGATGTTGTTTTCGGTTTACCGTTTGGTATTCTGGAATTCTTTTGATTAATTAACTCTTCTATCTGCTTCATTGCAGACTCGAGCTTTGCATCTGCGTCTAGTTTTTCCTGCACCGTAAGCATCTGCATCTCGATCACAGCCTTTTCGATAACTTTAACCTTACTTTGTAGATCCTGCAACTCAGTAATTGCATCTCGGTCTACAGTTACAGATTCAGCACCCTGTAAATAGTCGTCATGGAAATTCATCATTAACTTTTGGACATAAATATCGAGATGAGTATTTACTATTTAGTATGACAGAGAGTGGGAAAATATAGATAATATGGAGAATTATTTATTGCAAGTGAGACATGTATAGCAGTATATCTCATCATAAACTTGTGCTCAATACGCACTTAATCATACCATATAATACTATATTCGAAAAAATTTACAAATGTACTCGAGATAATATCATTCTTTGAGTTTCCTGTATTTATCAAGCAAAGCTAGCAATGGTAATTACTGTAAGAAATTTGTTTATCTAGTGCTTGTTACCAAACATTGCATGCGTTTCAGGTAAATGCATGTCAATCTCCAACAATCTTACAACATCATAGCTAATAAAAGTCGAGCGAAGTCATTATATAGGTGGCAATTCAACAAAAAATAGCTAAAAGGTGAATAGTTGAAACTGAACCCCCAATCTTCCAAATCATTCTAACAAAGTTTCAAATCATAATTGAAATAATATTGTTTTTGTAAATCATAATGAAAGCGCTATTAGACATTATGGAAATTATGCATACAATAGAATTTATCACGGTAAATTGATTCAGGAGATGGTATGATGACTTTAACCTGTTTAATCAGTTTTTTCTTCTTTTTGGAAATTTAAACACAGCCCAAACATAACCTTTCATTAGTAAACGAGTCAAAACTTTTGTGTATGCATGTGCATTATGCAATAGAAAGGTGACAATTACCTTCTCCCCCTCGTTCTCAGACTGTGGGACTTTGGTTTGGATGCAGGTATGATTTTCCAGAGATATGATGCAATCCCTTAAAGAATCGAGGGCTGGGCCGTATGCAGCCAAATGAGCTTTTAGGTCTCCATTCTCACAGTCCAAAACATGAGTTCTTTCTTTGAGCAATTCGTTGTTCACGTCCTTGGAAGTACTTTCCTCTTGAAGACTCATACAAACATCAGTAAGCTCACGGATCTTCTCTTCCAATAGAACTTGATAAACGTCATGAGTCTGCAAATCACTGTAAATTTCCGACCCCTCAGTTTCCAAAGATAGAACTTTTTCCTCTGTTTCTTCCTGCTTTTCGGTCAATTGGTGAAGTTTAACCTCCAAAATACGGTTTTCATTGCTCAAACGATCATTGTCTTCTGAAACTTTAAGAATCTGTTTCCCTTGTTCATCTCTTGTCGTTTTAACCTCATTGTTTTCTCTTTGCAGACCAGCTACTATCTCAGACAACTCTGTCTTGTCATTCTCTAAACTCATCAATTGTTTGACTGCTTCCTTATGCTCGGTTTCTTTTAGATGCAAAAGATCCTTTCCATTCACTAACTCCGAGTTCAATTGATCACGGTTAGATATAACTGTTACCAACTCAAGCTCGGATTTTTCCAAGGTCTTTTTCAGATCGAGATTTTCCATTTCCAGCTCTTCCAATGTCTTCTCGACCACAGACATTTTCTCGGTAATTGTGTTGTTGACACTGCGAAGCATTTGTAGATCACCATCGAGCCCACTGATTTTGGCATGTTTCTCATCAATGTACTTCTTTAAAGTTTCAGATAAGATACTCTTACTTAAAACCTCATCAAATAGAATGTCGCTTTCCTCTTCGAGAAGACGAATTCTGTTGTTCATGTGAATGTTCTCCTCCGACAAAGACTTCTTTTCTTCAGTGACCACCGAATTGTCCGTTTGCAAAGTTTTGTAAGCTCCTTGAACGATCAACAAATCCCCACGTAAATCCTCTAGCTGATTTCTTAGCATTTTTTCAGTATTATCTCCTTCACTCACTTTCGATCGCAGCTCTTCATTTATTTCTGAAAGTTTTTGGGCCTCAGTTTGCAGCACAAGAATCTTCTCACCCATGACAAGTAACTCTTGCTGTAAACCGCACTTTTCCGCCTCAAGATCCGCTATTTCTGCTCTGAACTGCCTCAGAAGTGTGACTAGAATCGATATCTCAACCATCAGTTCCATGTTTTTGTCTTCATTTTCAATCAGGGCACAGTATGTACTTTGAAACTTTCTCTGTATTCTATCAAAACATGCTTGATCTTCCCCATTTTCACACCCAGCAACCTTGAGCAATTCGCGAATTCCAGTTCTCAATCTATTGTTCTGATCAGATAAGGATTTTATCTTTTCTTGATTTTCACCTTTTTCATTCTTCAACACATGAACAAGACTTTCAGATAACTTGGAAGCTTCTTGGAGTTTATTACAATCGTTGAATAAAGAAAAATTATGTTCTTCGAGATCTTGCACACATCTCATTAGCACAAAAATCTCGATTTCAGAACCGAAAGATTTATCCAACTCTTGTTGAAAATCTCTACTTTTATTTTGACTTTCCTGTTGTAGGAGTTGTAACTGGCTTTTCAAGCTATGCAAATGTTTGTCATTCTTTTGAGCAAAAGCGACATGTTCTTGGTTTTGTAAAGAGAGCGAATAATGAAGCTCTTCTACTTTACGAAGGGTAGATTCTCTCTCGTTATCCATTAATGAATACTTCTCTTCTAAATCTGAATATTTCAGCTCGAGATCTTTCAAGGTCTTTTCGGTAATTCCCATCTGTGTAACTAGAGTACCCTTTTCAGTAATTAGTGCTGACTTTTCATCTTCAAATACCTTTGACTGTTGCTTCAAGACTTCAAGTTTGACATGTGCATCGAAAAGGGAATTTTCAAGAACAGTGTTTTTCTCCGACACTTGACTCAAATTCTCAGTCGTTACTTGTAACTGACCTAATAAATTCGCTTTTTCAACAGCAAGATTTGATTTTTCTTCTGAAAGTGATTGATACGATTCTTCAAGTGATTTTAATTTCCCTCTTACACCTTCCAAATCAGCACCTAAATCTGACAAAGAATTCTCCAAAACGTCATTTCTCTCGAGAAGTTGACCCATGACCTTCAGTTTCTCGAGTAAAGCTTCTTTTGCGGCTCTTTCGGCTTTCCATTCTTCTTTCAAATCAGAGTTCTCGTCCTGCAACTTCTTAACAGACGATCCTAAGCTTTCTGCACTCAACCCTACAAAAGCAACTTGCTCCAAAATAGACCCGTGATTCTTGTTTAAGGAATTCAATTCCTCTTTCAGGCAATATATTTCTTGCTGAAGAGCGTTTCTTTGGTCAACTCGGAGGCCAACCTCTTCCTCAAGTTTCCCGTTCGATTCTTTCAAGCTAAAGATCTCAGTCTGCATGTCTTTTAATGAAATGGCAGATGACAAATTGAGCTCATTGAGCTTCTTGTTCTCCTCAAAGTGTTTCTGTATCTCTCCCTGCAAAACTTCATTACGGGTTTCAATGTCCCGTAAAGTTTGAGCCTTGTTTTGTAGCTCTGCTGCTAACGATCTTAGTTCTTCTTGAGATTGAGAGTGCAACTGCTGCAAAGTCTGGAAAGCAGTTTCGGCTTCAACAAACCGCAATCGTTCTTCTTGTATGCAAGTCCAGAGTCTTCCCAATTCCTTTTGTTTCTCTGTAAGTTCTAGAGTCTGAGTCCCGAATTTCACCCCCATAGTTTCTAATTCCATGTGAAGAGTCCTGTTTGACTTTTCAAGAATTAGACGTTGTTCCTCGGCATCCTTTAAGAGTGTGACTCCATTATCGATCTCGCTGTTTAGCCTTTTAGACTCCTCTTCAGCACAAGCGAGTCTAAGCTCGAGACTTGAAATAGTCTCCAGACATTTTTGGTATAGAAGAGCTTGGGCTTCCTTCTCTTCAGTCAATTTCACAATTTCTAGCTTTAACTTTTCAACTTCTCTCTCAGCTTTCTCGGCACGTTCTAGAAGCTTCTTTACTTCGTTCTCTGCTTCCGCTAATTTCTTCTCCAATTCTGATTGGGTCCCCGTGGATTTCTTGTACTGATCATAAGCAGAATCAAGTTCATTTTGTAATTTACCAATTTCTTGCTTCAAATCTTCAGTCACATTTACACCTTCTCTTAATTTCTCGCCAAGTTCTTCAATTTTCTCTTGGGCCCGATTGCAAAGCTCAAGACTTTCTTCCTTTTCGGTTTCTAATCTTTGAAGGGCGTCTTTTAATTCTTGAGATGCAGCCTCGGCTTTGCTTGCACGGTCAGCAAGTTCTCTAGAATCTTCTTGTGAATCTATGATTTCCGACTCCAGTTTGGATAATCTTTCCAAACTCTCAAGGTATTTCTTCATTTCAGCTTCCTTTTCTTCTTCTAATTTGGCCAAGGCTTCTTTTAGTACTAAAATTTCTTTATCGGTCATGCCATCTTCTGAATCGCCGAATTTAAGGGTCCTTCTTGCGGTTCCGGCGGACCCCAATAATTCATTAGATTGTTTCGAACCCTTGTGACGAGCATCAGACTCTTCATCTTTATGGAACTCACCGGGGTAGCTTCTTGAATCCGGGGTTTGAGGATCAGCTTCATAGGGAGAAGCAGCAGATGAATCATCAGAGAATGCGGGAATTTGATTTGGAAAAGCTTCCGTCATTGTTTTGTGGGCCTGTCGTAGGGCCCCGGTTGCATGATCATATCTTTCTGCTAAGGCTCGATAAGCTCTGTACAACTCTTCCACCAGTTTCATAAGCTCGGGACGCTTTTTATAGTACATTTCTGCCCTTCTAGCAAATGAATCTGCGTCTTCTTCAATCAGCTTTATCATTGCTTTCACTTTAATATCCACATCTATTCATTCAAAAAGGAAAAAAAAGAAGAATTTAGCAAAAACCGCAATACAAGTATATAATCAAATGAACCTGAAACTGTTTTACCATATACATTATTGACTATATAAAGAATTTAAGCTTTTTCATACCAATTTGATGCATGCTATATAAAGAACCAAAACCTAAATTCTAGTTAGAAGATAAGAACGCGTTAAACACTCTAAAAAGTCACGAAATTCGTATTGTATCCAACATACCCTACGTATCTAAAATCTAAATACAGATTTGGTTCACAATAACTAATACTCAATTTCACAGCTATGATAACCGTCTAACATTATAATTATATCATAGATTCAACTACAAAAGACTCTCGATTTCTTACGCCATAGCTAGTTTCGACACATTTCCTTTACGAAACCGTGTCGTTTAATATTTACATTCTTAGAATCCAATAAGATCCAGATTATCAGATAAGAAACGGTAAATAATAAACTGATGCGTCATGAAGATTGTAAAGCATGGTAGTGTTTCTTGTATTCAACTCCAAAGTAGCAACAAAGAGAAGCTACTGATGTAATGACACGTTAAACACCCCTTTATAATTACATGAAAAGGGTCCGAGTTAGGCTGCATATTGAATTCACGGGAACAACAACAATGAAGATTTTCTAGTTTAAAAAGTGGTGAAGGTATACCTGTAAGATTTTCTTGAAGCCATTTAGAATTCTTGGGACTAATATGACTATTCCACCACCACGAGTACATACGCCGCGAATCCGCCTTTGACAAAGACGCCATCTTCCCAACTTTTTAAACAAACCACAATTCTTAAATCTCGTCGGTCCAACCCACAATTTAGTACCGATAAAACCTCAATTCTCCAGTATCCTTCCTGTAAGAAAATTAAAAATTAATCCATCTTTCATAATCACATACAGTCTTAAAACTAAATAAATACAGTACTTAAGATCATCATAAAATTAAAAATAAAATAAAAATTACATAAAATTAGAAAGAAAGAAAATCATAAAGTACTTCAAATTCAGTTTTCCTCAAATTTAATGATTTTCAACCAAAATTTCATATTTCATAGTAAAAAAAAAAATACACAAGTATGAGATCCACAAGTTAAAATTCATCAAATTCACACACAAAAGAATACTGCACCTTAACTGAATCAACGGTGATCACAAGACAAGTGAAATACACTAAAAATCACAAAATTAATCATTTTACAAAAAAAAAATCAACTAACATCCGTAAAAGATGATCACACAATGACGTCACCACAACTGTCAACTCAACATCAAAATCAAAATTAAATATAAAAAAAAACTGAAGAATAAACTTACCAAAAGGATCAAAATTCGGTTGTGATTCGAATCTATAAATAAAAATATATAAAAGATGAAGGCTTGATTTTCAACCCATAACAAGTTGATCTGTGATACCGTTAAGTCTTGTAAAGTAACTGTAGTTTCTTTTGATACTTTGTTGTTGTGTTTGTGTTTGTGTTTTGTTTGATGAGAGATGTTGAGCTGTCGGTTTAGGCATAAATTATTAAAGTGAAACGTACAACAAGGACCTTAACACACCACACCAAATGTGACAACTTATGGAATCTACTACCTTGTTTTTAATCTTTCTTAGGGGGTGTTTGGGTTACTTATTGAAAAATAGATTATGCGTTTTGAAACTGAATAATTAAATAATCAGCTGTTACAAAATGTGATTCTGAAACATAGTGTTGGATTTAATTATGTTGTTTGATATTGCAATAATCAAATAATCAGTTTTTTTTTTTGCAAAACAAATTATTATACAATAAAACATGTAATATGACAAAAATAGACATATTATAAAAAAAAATTCAGGTCACATGGAAGTCAAAGCTACAATAGTAATTAATGGATTTTTTTGATAAATTGGACCCACAAATAAACCTGCGTTTTCCAACTGCTACCCATCACTCACTTTTTTAAAACATCATTTTGCCCCTTTAAAAACGCAGACAGGGTTTTAAATAGCGCGCTATAGCGGCGTCATAGCGCGAAGCGTGGCCTCCACGTTACGAAACAGGTCAAGGCGTCGTCTCTAGGCGTGGCGTGCAATATAGCGTCATATAGCGTGATAAAGCGCGCTATAGCGCATAGCGTGGCGAGTTTTTTTGAAGTGTTTAAGGGATTTTCTAAAATTTGAGATTTATGCTTGGATTTACTAATATTTTGGATTGATGCTTGAATTTAATAATATTACTACTCATATTATTCTAAACTATGATATAATCTATAAATCTATAAATATTTTTGTCGCCTTAAGTCACGCCTTAAAACGTCATGTCGCTACGCCTCACGCTAAAGCTTGAGGCTTGGCTATGCCGCTACGCCACACTTCACGCTATTTATAACCTTGATGGTAACTATTATATTTTCGTACGACTAGTTTTTGTATTTTTACGAAAAATGCATTAAAAAGAAGAAAAAATGATCATTCTAAACTAATATGAAAGGTGAATTTGTTTGTGTGTTTGCAAAAAGAGGTGTAGCGTAAATAAACAAAAAGAGATAATACTTATAAACAATAACGTTTATATTTCATAACAAAATAGTGTTTTTAATATTAACATTTGAACATAACGAGGTTTTTAACCCGCGCTTCGCTGCGGAACGCGGGCTTTTACGTTAATTTATGTTACACGGAATTTATAGTTGGAAAACCATTGTTTTCCCCCTGTGTTGTATAAAATT